>JACCID010000472.1:0-57684 GCA_018906775.1 Sycophila sp. Sp_5 | reverse complement strand
TTAACCCATTAAGTACCAAATGTACATGACGTAGACACTTGACTTGGATTTCATGTCATACTTTTATTTTCTTCTTCGATTTTTATAAAAATTGGTTTCCAAATAGTTTTGAGGGTGCTCTATTAGAAAATTTTGAGGTTTTTTTCGAAAAAATAAAAAAACAAAAAAAAATATGGCCGACTTAAACCAAAAAACATGGAAATTTTCGAAAAGTTTTTTTCGGTTTTTGCTTCGCCAAATATGTGAAAAATGTCCAGACCATTGGATTTTTACTTTAAAGGTGGCATGGATATCTATTCTTTCAACCCTCGTCGGTTTTTTTTGAAAAATCTTTCTAGAAAAAAAGATATGGCCGCCTGAATATCGGAAAATTTTCTAAATATATAAATATTTGCTAAAAAATGGGTTTATTCATGAAAAAAACTTCTATTGTATGATAAAAAATGTTTCAAAAACCGTATAAAACACTAAGATTATAATTGTTTAATGATAAAATTTTCAAAATGGCTGATTACATATCCAGCATAACCTAAAAAATCAATCTTTTTAGTGATTTTCGACAGTTTGATGATATTTTAATAGTTCTTATAATTTTAAAGTAACTTTTTACGAAGTTATAATTTTAATGAGACTTAAATTATAACTTCGTAAAAAGTTACTTTAAAATTATAAGAACTATTAAAATATCATCAAACTGTCGAAAATCACTAAAAAAGATTGATTTTTTAGGTTATGCTGGATATGTAATCAGCCATTTTGAAAATTGTTTATAACTTTTTATTGTTGAATTTTTCGACAAATCTAATACGGGATTCTGAAAGTACATAAAATTTTACGTTAAAAATGGTATCTCAAGAATTTCTTTAACCATTCTAAGTGAGTGTTACACACCACTGAAAATATTGTCGAAAAATGGTCAAGTTGGGCGTTAAGGGTTAATACAATTTTTTAAAATATTATAAATAATAGATGATTTTTTTATAAATTAGACTTCACAGTAGATACAACACAAGGAATAGTATTAGTTACATTAACAGATAATTACGTAAATACGTAAATATTATTCTGCCCAACGAATTTACATATACATACTCCTTACCGCAAGTGTCCGGCAAAGGTGCTCTACTATGTCTTTTGTTATTCTGCTGCTCTAATTCTTTTAGTGGTGTACTAGGCCTAATATCTAATAGGCCTAATATCTAATCTAGCGACGTAACTCGCTCGCTAACGCTCGCCTCAGTAAATAATTTTTTGGTTCCTGTTTAAAATAATTTATCATTGTTCGAGGCTTTGAATAGATTACTTTTTTTTTTTTATAAACTATTATAATTTTTTTTAAGAATTCTAGAAACTTATTTTACATTTTATATATTCAAATAATTTAATTTTTAAGTTGCGTATAGTAAAAAAGACTCGTATCGTAAATTTATTGTAATCACGGGGAGTTAAAAGGTAAATTAAATTAAATAATATAATATTTAAGAATGTTATTCTTAATATTATTACATTACATCATTTGTATTAATTTCGATTTTAAAATTTATTATTATAAGAATAATATAACAAATACATGAAAGACATTATAGAAAGTTATTCAGCTATTTACGAGAAGAGTGCAGACCCTCTAGATAATGATTTTACATGAACGTTTTTGTATTAATTGTCGTATCAAATAAGAAAATAAATTCCTTTTAGTTTGGTCTCATAACTCTTTATTTAACAATAATTTTAGTTTATATCTACTGAATAAAGATAATGTTCGCTTGAAAAATAATTTTTGAATTTATGTTGAAAATAATTAATTTTTTAAATTTAATTGTTTAAAGTGAAAAAAATTTTCATTTTTTATAACATTGTATCAATTAAATGATTATAATAAAATACATGTTATTATATAAATAAATTTAACCCTTTAACGCCCAACATGACCATTTTTCGACAATATTTTCAGTGGTGTGTAACACTCACTTAAAATGGTTCAAGAAATTCTTGAGATACCATTTTTGACGTAAAATTCTATGTAATTTCAGAATCCGGTATTAGATTTGTCGAAAAATTCAACAATAAAAAGTTATAAACAATTTTTTGCAAAAAAATCGTGAATTTTTTGCAAAAAATCGTGAATTTTTGAGAAAATAATTCGGTTTAACCCAAATTTTCGAATGGAAAGGGGGTTGCTCGGACGTCTAATACGTATGTATTTGGTCAACGGCATGTATACTTAATTGTAAAATAGTTGCAATACCGAAATTAAAAATGGCGGCCATCCAAACAACCCCTTTTCCACCAAACTTATCAAGAAAGGTTCGTGATTTTTTTTCCCGATCAGGATCGACTTAACGAAAAAAGTTTATAGAACATAAAGTTGTTAGAATTGATCAGAGAAGACGTGTGAATTTTAATTCTAAGGTGAACGTTCATTGAAAATGCGTTTTCAATGAATGTTCACCTCCACTTCTTACAACCCGGGCAACGATACATTCAGTAGCGGCTAAGAACGTTCAACAATTTTTAATTCAATAAAGACCGACTCTATAAAATAAGTTATAGAATAAAAATGCTTAGAATTAATCAAAGAATACTTGTAAATTTTTTCAGAATTTTCGGAGCAATTTTTTGATTTTCCAAAAATTGGCCATATCCAAAAATCCAAAAGTCGCTCCGAAAAGTCTGAAAAAATTCACACGTCTTCTCTGATAAATTCTAACAACTTTTTGTTGTATGCATTTTTTTCGTTAAGTCGATCCTGCCCGAGAAAAAAATCACGAACCTTTCTTGATAAGTTTGGTGGCTGGTTTGGAAAAGGGGTTGTTTGGATGGCCGCCATTTATAATTTCGGTTATTGCAACAGTTTTACAATAAAGTATACATGCCATTGACCAAATATATACGTATTAGACGTCCGAGCGAACCCTCTTTCCATTCGAAAATTTGGGTTAAACAAATTTTTTTTCTCAAAAATTCACGTTTTTTTGCAAAAAATTGTTTATAACTTTTTATTGTTGAATTTTTCGACAAATCTAATACGGGATTCTGAAAGTACATAAAAGTTTACGTTAAAAATGGTATCTCAAGAATTCTTTAACCATTCTAAGTGAGTGTTTACACACCACTGAAAATTTGTCGAAAAATGGTCAAGTTGGGCGTTAAAGGGTTAATACAAAGTTTTTAAAATATTATAAATAATAGATAGATTTTTTTATAAATTAGACTTCACAGTAGATACAACACAAGGAATAGTATTAGTTACATTAACAGATAATTACGTAAATACGTAAATATTATTCTGCCCAACGAATTTTACATATACATACTCCTTACCGCAAGTGTCCGGCAAAGGTGCTCTACTATGTCTTTTGTTATTCTGCTGCTCTAATTCTTTAGTGTGTACTAGGCCTAATATCTAATAGGCCTAATATCTAATCTAGCGACGTAACTCGCTCGCTAAACGCTCGCTCAGTAAATAATTTTTTGGTTCCTGTTTAAATAATTTAATCATTGTTCTAGGCTTTGAATAGATTACTTTTTTTTTATAAAACTATATAATTTTTTAAGAATTATAAAAACTTATTTTACATTTTATTAAATTCTAATAATTTAATTTTTAAGTTGCGTATAGTAAAAAAGACTCGTGATGTAAATTTATTGTAATCACGGGGAGTTAAAAGGTAAATTAAATTAAATAATATATAATATTAAGAATGTTATTCTTATATATTATTACATTACATCATTTGTATTAATTTCGATTTTAAAATTTATTATTATAAGAATAATATATCAAATACATGAAATACATTATAGAAAGTTTATTCAGCTATTTTACGAGAAGAGTGCAGACCTCTAGATAATGATTTTACAAGAAAGTTTCGTATTATTCTCGTATCAAATAAAAAAAATACATTCCTTTTAGTTTGATCTCATAACTCTTTATTTAACAATAATTTTAGTTATATCTACTGAATAAAGATAATGTTCATAATTTTGAATTTATGTTGAAAATAATTAATTTTTTTAAATTTAATTGTTTAAAGTGAAAAAATTTTCATTTTTTATAACATTTTACCAATTAAATGATTATAATGAATTACATTTTATTTAATATAAATAAATTTAATACAAATTTTCTAAAATATTATAAATAATAGATGATTTTTTTTATAAATTAGACTTTACAGTAGATACAACACAAGGAATAGTTTTAGTTACATTAACAGATAATTACGTAAATACGTAAATAATATGTTACGAGAATAAGATGTCTTATTTTCTTATTTTCGCCGTATATCTACTTAATTCCTTATTCTGCCCCCCTTATTTACATATTCCTACTCCTTACCGCAAGTGTCCGGCAAAGGTGCTATACTATGTCTTTTGTTATTCTGCTGCTCTAATTCTTTTATTGTGTACTAGGCCTAATATCTAATAAGACAATTATACTTTTCGGAATGTGTTTGGATGCTTATGTTAACAGAATGATAAAAGGGAACGTTATAGTCATAAAATTAAACACGTGTGTTCACCCCGCACTTGGTCATTGAGAAAAAAATCGCGCGCTGTTCCTGTAGACGATGTCCAGGTGTCCAGGAACACCCGCAGGACGACGGGACGTCGTCTACAGGGCAACCCACCCCGCACTTGGTCATTGAGAAAAAAATCAGCCGCTGTTCCTGTAGACGATGTGAAGGTGTCCAGGAACACCCTCAGGACGACGGGACGTCGTCTACAGGGCAACCCACCCCGCACTTGGTCATTAAAAAAAAAAATCGGCCGCTGTTTCCTGTAAGGAACACCGCAGGACGACGGGACAAATCGTCTACAAAGCAGCCAACCCCGCACTTCATCATTGAGAAAAAAATCAGGCGGCTGTTCCTGTAGACGATGTCCAGGTATCCAGGAACAACCCGCAGGACGACGGGACGTCGTCTACAGGGCAGCCAACCCCGCACTTGGTCATTGAGAAAAAAATCGCGCGCTGTTCCTGTAGACGATGTCCAGGTGTCCAGGAACACCCGCAGGACGACGGGACGTCGTCTACAGGGCAACCCACCCCCGCACTTGGTCATTGAGAAAAAAATCGGGCCGCTGTTCCTGTAGACGATGTGAAGGTGTCCAGGACACCTCAGGACGACGGGAACGTCGTCTACAGGGCAACCCACCCCGCACTTGGTCATTGAGAAAAAAATCGCGCGCTGTTTCCTGTAGACGATTGTCCAGGGTCCAGGAACACCCGCAGGACGACGGGACGTCGTCTACAGGCAACCCACCCCGCACTTGGTCATTGAGAAAAAATCGGCCGCTGTTCCTGTAGACGATGTGAAGGTTCCAGGAACACCCTCAGGACGACGGGACGTCGTCTACAGGGCAACCCACCCCGCACTTGGTCATTTAAAAAAAAAATCGGCCGCTGTTCCTGTAAGGAACACCCGCAGGACGACAGGACAATCGTCTACAAGGCAGCCAACCCCGCACTTCATCATTGAGAAAAAAATCAGGGCGCTGTTCCTGTAGACTAATGTCCAGGTATCCAGGAACACCCGCAGGATGACGGGACGTCGTCTACAAGGCGCCAACCCCGCACTTCATCATTGAGAAAAAAATCAGGCGCTGTTCCTGTAGACGATGTCCAGGTATCCAGGAACACCCGCAGGACGACGGGACGTCGTCTACAGGGCAGCCCACCCCGCACTTGGTCATTGAGAAAAAAATCGGGCGCTGTTCCTGTAGACGATGTCCAGGTGTCCAGGAACACCCGCAGGACGACGGGACGTCGTCTACAGGGCAACCCACCCCGCACTTGGTCATTGAGAAAAAAATCGGCCGCTGTTCCTGTAGACGATGTGCAGGTGTCCAGGAACACCCGCAGGACGACGGGACGTCGTCTTCAGGGCAAACCACCCCGCACTTGGTCATTGAGAAAAAAATCAGGCGCTGTTCCTGTAGACGATGTGCAGGTGTCCAGGAACAGCCTCCGGACGACGGGACGTCGTCTATAGGGCAACCCACTCCGCACTTGATCATTAAGAAAAAAATCGGCCGCTGTTCCTGTAAGGAACACCCGCAGGACGACGGGACATCGTCTACAGGGCAGCCCACCCTGCACTTCATCATTGAGAAAAAAATCAGCCGCTGTTCCTGTAGACGATGTCCAGGTGTCCAGGAACACCCGCAGGACGACGGGACGTCGTCTACAGGGCAGCCCACCCCGCACTTGGTCATTGAGAAAAAAATCAGGCGCTATTCCTGTAGACGATGTCCAGGTGTCCAGGAACACCCGCAGGACGACGGGACGTCGTCTACAGGGCAGCCAACCCCGCACTTGGTCATTGAGAAAAAAATCAGGCGCTGTTCCTGTAGACGATGTGCAGGTGTCCAGGAACAGCCTCAGGACGACGGGACGTCGTCTATAGGGCAGCCAACCCCGCACTTGGTCATTGAGAAAAAAATCAGGCGCTGTTCCTGTAGACGATGTGCAGGTGTCCAGGAACAGCCTCAGGACGACGGGACGTCGTCTATAGGGCAACCCACTCCGCACTTGATCATTAAGAAAAAAATCGGCCGCTGTTCCTGTAAGGAACACCCGCAGGACGACGGGACATCGTCTACAAGGCAGCCAACCCCGCACTTCATCATTGAGAAAAAAATCAGGCGCTGTTCCTGTAGACGATGTCCAGGTATCCAGGAACACCCGCAGGACGACGGGACGTCGTCTACAGGGCAGCCCACCCCGCACTTGGTCATTGAGAAAAAAATCGGGCGCTGTTCCTGTAGACGATGTCCAGGTGTCCAGGAACACCCGCAGGACGACGGGACGTCGTCTTCAGGGCAAACCACCCCGCACTTGGTCATTGAGAAAAAAATCAGGCGCTGTTCCTGTAGACGATGTGCAGGTGTCCAGGAACAGCCTCCGGACGACGGGACGTCGTCTATAGGGCAACCCACTCCGCACTTGATCATTAAGAAAAAAATCGGCCGCTGTTCCTGTAAGGAACACCCGCAGGACGACGGGACATCGTCTACAAGGCAGCCAACCCCGCACTTCATCATTGAGAAAAAAATCAGGCGCTATTCCTGTAGACGATGTCCAGGTATCCAGGAACACCCGCAGGACGACGGGACGTCGTCTACAGGGCAGCCAACCCCGCACTTGGTCATTGAGAAAAAAATCAGGCGCTGTTCCTGTAGACGATGCAGGTGTCCAGGAACACCCTCAGGACGACGGGACGTCGTCTATAGGGCAGCCAACCCCGCACTTGGTCATTGAGAAAAAAATCAGGCGCTGTTCCTGTAGACGATGTGCAGGTGTCCAGGAACAGCCTCAGGACGACGGGACGTCGTCTATAGGGCAACCCACTCCGCACTTGATCATTAAGAAAAAAATCGGCCGCTGTTCCTGTAAGGAACACCCGCAGGACGACGGGACATCGTCTACAAGGCAGCCAACCCCGCACTTCATCATTGAGAAAAAAATCAGGCGCTGTTCCTGTAGACGATGTCCAGGTATCCAGGAACACCCGCAGGACGACGGGACGTCGTCTACAGGGCAGCCCACCCCGCACTTGGTCATTGAGAAAAAAATCGGCCGCTGTTCCTGTAGACGATGTCCAGGTGTCCAGGACCACCCCGCAGGACGCGGGGACGTCGTCTTACCAGGCAGGCCAACCCCGCACTTGGTTCATTGAGAAAAAATCGGCCGCTGTTCTGTAGACGATGTGCGGTGCCCAGGAACACCCTCAGGACGACGGGCGTCGTCTACAGGGCAAACCCACCCGCACTTGGTCATTGAGAAAAAAAATCGGCCGCTGTTCCTGTAGACGATGTCCATGTGCAGGAAACATCCCGCAGCGCGACGGGACGTCGTATACAGGGCAGCCAACCCGGCAATGGTTCTTGATGAAAAAAATCGGCCCGCCCGCGTTGCTGTAGACTAGTCCAGGATCCAGGAACATCCCCGCAGTACGACGGGACTTCGTCTACAGGGCAGCCCACCCCCGGCACTTGGTCATGAGAAAAAAATCGGCGCTGTTCTGTTCGCCGTATGTCCAGGTGTCAGGAAACACCGCAGGACGACGGGATCATCGTCTACAAGCAGCCCACTCCTGCACTTCGATCATTGAGAAAAAAATCAGGGCGCTGTTCCTGTAGACGATGTCCAGGTGTCCAGGAACACCCGCAGGACGACGGGACGTCGTCTACAAGGGCAGCCCACCCCGCACTTGGTCATTGAGAAAAAAATCAGGCCGCTGTTCCTGTAGACGATGTCCAGGTGTCCAGGAACACCCGCAGGACGACGGGACGTCGTCTACAGGGCAACCCACCCCGCACTTGGTCATTGAGAAAAAAATCGGGCGCTGTTCCTGTAGACGATGTCCAGGTGTCCAGGAACACCCGCAGGACGACGGGACGTCGTCTACAGGACAACCCACCCCGCACTTGGTCATTGAGAAAAAAATCGGGCGCTGTTCCTGTAGACGATGTCCAGGTGTCCAGGAACACCCGCAGGACGACGGGACATCGTCTACAGGGCAGCCAACCCCGCACTTGGTCATTGAGAAAAAAATCGGGCGCTGTTCCTGTAGACGATGTCCAGGTGTCCAGGAACACCCGCAGGACGACGGGACATCGTCTACAGGGCAGCCCACCCCGCACTTGGTCATTGAGAAAAAAATCGAAGCGGAAAAAATATTCCTGGACCAAGTTACATCATCTACAAGTATCGTCGGTCAAAGACGTGAAAAGTGGTCGGAAAAAAAAAAACCTGGAATTAAGCTACTTAATATAATAGAGGATAAATAGAGTGGCCTGGTATCCAGTTAATAATAACCTTGTTTGTCTTAGTCAGTTCATTGATCATAACTCTCGTTTCCCTGACTAGTATTGATTTGGTGAGTTGGTTTTCTAGGGCCATTAATAAAGCCTGGCTATCGTTACAGATTTGTAAATATCTGCCCTTTGTATTTCTCCTCACTAGATTATCCGCACATGCTCTGTAACGTGGCGCTTTTTCGCGCGTTTACTTCGCGACGAGCTCCCTAACTCAACGGTTACTTCCCACTGGACAGGGTCCATCGGACCGGGGACTAGTGAGGGAGGAGAAGGTACGCAGATGGAGGTCTGTGCACCGATTGAGGCGGGCTCCCGCTGTCCTTTGGGCAGTGGGACTCCGCTGACCTCGGGGGCGCAGTCCGACTCTGCGAATATCAGGATAAAGAAGATCACAGGGGCCGAAAGGAAGAGACCGCAAAGGATGCGAGAGCGGGCAGGCCAAGGCGCACCGGCAACGGGAGCGACAAAGCCTGTAGGCGCCGCTCTTCTGAGGACCCCTGGGGACTCTCTTAAAAGGAGCCGGGAGGACAGGTCATCCGCTGACTCCACCCCCCCGCAGTTTAAATGGTGCATGAGGGGCCAGCACCCACCTACAGCCAGGCGATGGCCAGCGACCTTAAGGTGGCGGTCGTCCCTGAGCTGTATCCTGAGGTGCGCCTGACTGAGGCTCAGGGGGTGCTGGTCGTCCAGTCGGTGGAAAAAGCCATCGACGGTAGAGTGGACGGCCACACCCCTCATTTCAAAGATAATTGGCTGCTGCGGGGGCGCAGATCTTTCATTGCACCACCGCAGCGGACAAGGAGTGATTAGAGCGCTATGCTCCGACTTGGGCTCCATGGGAGGGGGCAAAGCTCCGGGTTGTAGAGCAGAGCTCCCTCCAGAAGATGGAGAAAGTCACCATATACGTGAAAGGTGAGCATGCCGTGGAGGTGGTCATAGATCGCCTGGGCCTGCAGAATGAAACGCTGCAGGTCCGGGAATGGAGAGTGGCCGCCTCCTGGCATGCCAAAGATAAGGCGAAGGGCACTGTGGAGACAGCGGTGCGCCTACTCATGGAGGAGTCGGAGGCTGAGGCGCTCAGAGCGCTGGGCTTCCGGCCCTTCTGTGGCGCAGGCAGGGCGCACGCTGTGCTCCATAGGAGCAAAGGTGTAGACGAGGAGGGGAAGGCGGGGGAGCCCGCCCAGAAGCCGGCTGACGGAGGAGCCGGACCTAGCTACTTAAGGAAAAAGAAATAAAAAAAAAAAAAAAAAAAAAAAGGAAGGAAGGAACCATGGCTCAGGCAATCAATGCAGGAGCCACAATTCCTTTCGTTCAAATCAACTTGCATCACTGCAAAAGCGCTACGGGCTGTGCTGGCCAAGTGCATGGCAGAGATGCAAACAGGCATCGTCTTGATCCAAGAACCTTGGATCAATGCGAGTGGTAGGGTGGCAGGCTTAGGGGGTTGCGGCCGGCTCTTCCGGGCGGCCGGGGAAGGGCGGGTACGCACCTGCATTCTCCTAAAAGACGTGCAGGGGGAGATCTGGCCCCTTCACTGCCACAATGATCTCACCACAGTAATAGTGAAGAGAAGGACTGAGGAAGGAGCTGAGGAGGAGATTATCTTAGCCTCGGCGTACTTCCCCATCGACTCAACGCACTCGCCACCCCCAGAGGAGGTGAGAGCGCTGGTTGAGGACTGCCGCAGAAGAGGCAGAGAGGTCATAGTAGGATGTGATGATAATGCGCATCATCTCGTATGGGGCAGCTCAAACGGCAACGACCGAGGCGAGAGGCTCCTGGAGTATCTCTGCACGACGGAACCTGATATCCTCAATAGAGGCAGGGTTCCGACATTCAGAAACAGCAGGAAAGAGGAGGTCATTGATATTACACTGGCAACGAGGGGTATCTTCTCGAAGGTACGGGGATGGAGAGTATTGGATGAGGTCTCCATGTCCGACCACGAGCAGATCCGCTTTGAGCTGGTCAATCTGACCAAGGATGATCAGGCGAGAAGGAATCCCAGAAAAACAAACTGGGACTTGTACTGCAGTCGTCTAAGGGAGAGACTCCCGGACAAGGCAGGTAGGCTAGAGAATATGGAGCAGATTGAAGAGTACTGTGGCAGTATACAAGCAGCCATATTAGGTGCATTTGAGGGTATCTGCAGACCAACAAAGCGTAGACAGGGCAAAGCGACACCCTGGTGGAACCCTAGATTGGGAGCCCTGCGCAAAGAGGTCGGTAAGCTATTTAACAGATGGAAAAAGAAGAGAGGAACTCAACAGTATCCCGGAAATGGCTAGGCTGAACAGGATCTTGGCCAGGCCGACCGGTAGCGCTCAGCACCAGATCAGGAAATCCTCCAGGGGAGTGGGCATCTGACAATGGAGAGGCTCTCGAGTGTCTTCTGATGGCTCACTTTCCGGGACTAAACTCTACAAATCCGCCGGAGCAACCTCCAGAGGAGTTCCTCGAACAGGACTGGGATCTGGCGGATAAGATCATAACAAAGGATAGGATTAAATGGGCCATTGACTCATTCAAACCCTATAAAGCAGCGGGAGCAGACGGTATTTTTCCGGCCCTACTGCAAAAGGGCGTGGACTTGCTGTTGGAACCGCTTGGTACAGCCTACAAGGCTTGTCTGGCGCTTGGTCATATACCGAACGAATGGAAGAAGGCCAAGGTTATTTTCAGACCTAAGCTCGGAAAACAGGCGCATGAGAACATAAAGGACTTTAGACAAATTAGCCTTACGTCTTTCATGCTCAAGACACTGGAAAGACTGGTGGATCGGGAAATCAAGGAGGGGGTCCTGATGACTCGTCCTCTGCACGCTACGCAACACGCGTACAGAGAGGGGAGGTCGGTGGAGTCCGCACTTGACGAGGCTACCACCAGAATTAAAAAAGGGATGAAAAACAAAGGTATGGTACTAGCTGCTTTCCTGGACGTGGAAGGTGCTTTCAACTTCACGACAAGTAGCAGCATATGCCGAGGTGCAGAGAGACATGGCATTCCCATGTCCCTGATTAGATGGCTACATAATTCACTAGTTGGGAGAGTAGTCCAGGCACAGTGGGGATCTGAGACGAGAGAGGGCCAGGTGTGGAGGGGCTGTCCGCAAGGAGTCCTCTCGCCCACCGAATGGTCCCTCGTCGTGAACGAACTGCTAGTAAGGCTAAATGAAGCAGGTATATACGCTCAGGCGTATGCGGACGACGTCCTGATCCTGATTACTGGGCAGGACGAGTACACAATAGCAGGCCTGATGAACTTTGCATTAGGCATCGTGGAGGTTTGGTGCAAGGAGGTTGAACTGTCTGTAAATCCTGAAAAGACAGTACTAGTCAATTTCACCACCAGATATAAGGACAAAAAAATGGATCCCATTAAGCTATTCGGGAAAACACTCACTTTATCCCATGAGGCAAAGTAAGTAAGGCAAAGCAACTGGCTGACCTACAGGGAGGATCTCCAGGAGCAACTTCCGCGCCGCGTTGTTTGATTTTAAAGACCAAATTTGATTTACTTTGTTAATTTGTTCCGTGGCGGACCCACGTTTTCTTTATTCTTTTTGCCGTTCGCTTGCCTTCGTTCAGGCCTCGTGGCCGAGCAAAATCGCTTGATGCACTCGGCAGCTACAAAACGGCAGGACAAGGTGGCAACAAATTCTTGCGAAAGATGGTCTTGTTCACCTACGTTGAGGCAATTAAAGTTGCGCCAGGGTTCTCGTGCCTCACCCATGATTACGCGCTTTTCATAAGGCATTGTTATTCTTTTTGCTACCCCTTTATGCGCCTATTTGATAATTATTTAGAGTCCGCGTATTTGGTGGAGTTAATTTAATTCTGAATTGTAATGATTAATTCAAATATTGTAAATCTTGATGAGTAAATCTGAAATCTTAATTATAATTTTGATTTGTTAAATTCTGAATATAAATTGGTAAACTCCGTTGTAATTTTACTTCATTAAATTCCGCCTTGATTTGATTTGAAATTTGTAATTGCCTAACTGGAACGCCATGCGCCTTATGTCGCTGGCCAAATATAGGCACCTTTTTAGATTTAAGTCTGTTTAATTTGATTTATTTTTGTGTATTATTCTTATTGTGTTGTCCGCAACCTCCGGCAGCTCTGCCGTTCCGACCTCACGACTCTCCGATGAGTAGCAGGAACAAGAGCCGTAACGTGCAGAGTAAATCCTTTTCGCGGGAGGCACTGCTCGCAAGTATTTTATTTTACAGTGCGTGGCGCCCCATCCCTCGTAAATTGGGATGATAAGAATTTTTGATTGGGCCGCGTCGATAATTTCATCCGCGGATCCCAAAGTAACAATAGTTTTGGTTTGCGCGTTATTGCGTGCGCACCTTGTGCGTGCAGCCCGTCGTCCCCACACACCCGTTACAGCTCTTATGGCAGCCATTTCTGCCTGAAAAGCTGTGTTGAAACCACTGAGCCTGCAGTTGAAATTATTTTTCCTGCCCGGTACACAGATGCCGAAACCAGTTCCTTCCTCTGACTTGGATCCATCCGTAAACCATATTTCTCCATGTCCCAGGAACTGCTTTTCTTTCCATTCTCCTCTGTAGGATATTCTTGTTTTTATACGTTTCCCGAAGCTAATGTGTTTCTTCGTTGGATCCTGTGATACTAAAAAATTCTGTTCGTTAGAATTTTTCTTTGGATGGTCGTGTGACCCATTCCATTTTCTTCCCACTCACCGCTATATATCATTCTGTATGCTGTCCTGGCCGCCACCACCTTAATGTCAAGGTCAAGGCGGCAGCCTCAATACCACAGCCTGTATATGATCCAGGTTTTTGATTTAGATTCTTTTACGGATTGCTTCTCACCATATCAATGTATCATAAGTCAGCTTTGGTTTCAGTATAGCCTCGTATAACCACAAGACTTTTCGAGGTATTAGCCCCCAGCCTGTCCCAATAGCCGATCTGCACTGCATGAAAACGTTTAAAGGGGGGGGGGGGTATGTTATAGACACTTTGAAAAATTCATTTTTCTCGAAATTTTATAATTCAAAGTATAGGTCTTTAGCAATATTTTCTCAAAATTTCAGGTTATTTGAAGTAAATGTCATTAAGCTAATAAGCTGCGCGACCCGCCGCTTCGAACCGGCCGACAGCGGCCGAGAGCGGCAGGTAGGTACCGCTTAAAACTTTAAACGAGTTTTTCTCGAAATGACATTTTTGAGATTGGTGCACGCGATATCTCAAAAACTTCTGTACCGATTCGATTGAAATTAATCATAATTTTACAATACATATTTTACTAGGTCGCAACGTTCTCTTTTTTTTTCTATTTGCTCGAGATCAATTTTATAGGTACCAAATGGTATCATTTTGAGGCTTAATTTGGTACTTTACGCTTCAATCAACCACCAAAAATTAAAAAAAATTTAAATAAAAGGGCGACGTTGCGACCTAGATATATTTCTACATTAAGGGTTCATTCTAGTTTACCAACTTCAAATTTTTTTTTTTTTTTTGTTGCATTATTCGAATGTAAGTATACTTATAAATATTCTCTCAAAATTTCAAAACGATCGGAGCATTGTAACTGTACTTTTTCATACCTTTTACGCTACTAACTCAGCGCGTCTACCTGCGTCGACCGTTGCATTAATCCGCTACTTGCCTTTGTTTATTCAAGCAGCTGCTCCGTAGTATATAATAATCCAAGCATATTTACAACTGTGTGTCGACCTTTTCTCTTTTTGTTATACATGTATACTTCTACGTTTGGAGGAAAGTACATTTGTAAAACGATGCTCAACTTCGATTTTGACAGCAGTCTTGTTATAAAACTTATAGGAGCAACATCACACTGGAATATTTGATTTTCGTTCTACTAAAATTTCGTTATATTTACGATGGATAAAAAGACAAAAAAGCAAAGTGATTCCTGGAGACGTTCAGGATCAAAACCTAAGAAACGAAGGTATCAAGGGAATCAATACAGCCATGAAGTAGGCACGGGTTATACTAGCACTTTTAATGGAAAATCCATTGTTAAAATTGCGTATCTGACATCAGCTTGTATTTTCGATGAAGGGTATAAACCAGTATTGAAAATTACGGAGTTGATGGGCATCAAAATGGGTGAAATCACTTACCAATTCATCGAAACACGCGATGAATTGGTAAGAGCGCCTCGACTCTCTGACGTCGAGCATTGTTAAGCGAACGCGGGGAACGTATCCCCGGTTCATCGTCTCTCTCCTTCCTTAGTTCGTGATCGTGGACTCTCGTGCGGCGGGCGTCGCGGCTCTCGCATATGAGCCGCCGCGCGGTACGACGTCGGTACCTCGAGCACGGGCTCGAGGTCGAGTTCATGATACATCGCGTGGAACGGGTAAGCAACCCGTTCCTTTGTGTGCGTGCGTACGTGTGTATACGCACAGAGCAGGCCAGCGGCCGGCTCTCGGACGCGACGTTTGTTTACATGGAGCAAAGTCGTGCTCCGCGTAAACATCACTGTTCGCGGACCGCGCGCGCTCGCGTTCGCGCGCGGCTCCGTTCGGCAATACTTGGGCGTGTTCGGGGCATTCGGCCCGCACGCCTGACATCTACTAACCCTTCCGGATGCGATCTTTGTAACTTTCTTTTGCGGAGGCAATAAAGGCCCCCGAATTGCACTTTTACTTGTTTGCGTTATTCTTCCGAGTAGTCCGCGGGACTACTCGGAGAACCGTCCCCATCCATAACCTCCCGGATACCGCCACTCTGTCGTAGAGCTGAGCGACCGGCATCAGCTGTCGTCGAGGAGGACGACGGCCACGCGAACGCGAAGAGCGCGTTCGCCCACTAGCACGCGAGTACGAGAAGCGAGAGTACAGGTAAACGCCTCCTACGAAGAAAATCTCTTTTCAGTTTTGCGGCGAAGAAAATCCCTTCCAAAATTTGCGCCGAATATAATCCCCTCGCTGATTTTTCCGACGAAAAAGATCTCATTCTACACTATTGCGACGAAAATAATCCCCTCGCTGATTTTTCCGACGAAAAAGATCTCATTCTACACTATTGCGACGAAAATAATCCCCTCGCTGATTTTTCCGACGAAAAAGATCTCCTACAATCTTATAAAACAATTTTCTACCAATACTATCCCATACTTTTTAATCGAGGGTGCATTTATTTAAACAAATTATTTTATTTTATACGTTTTGTGTTATCCTTTTTTTATACAATTTAATGTTAAACGTTGGTTTATTCATGGCTTATTTTTGGCTTATTCGTTAACTAAAACCATAGCTAATTATTAGTATACCAGCGATTTTACTTCATTTATTTTATTTCAATAAAGCGCAAAAACGCCAGAGACAAGACAGGCTAGTTTTTGCCGCAAAAGTACTAGAAAGGATAGTTTTCGCCGCAAAAGTTCTAAAAAGGATAGTTTTTGTCGGAAAATCAGCTAAGGAGATTTTCTTCGTCGCAAAAATGCTAGAGGGGCTAGTCTTCGCCGCAAAATCGTTCAAGAAGATGTTCTTCGCCGCAAAAATGCAAGAAAGGATATTTTTCGCCGCAAAAGTTCTAAAAAGGATAGTTTTCGTCGGGGAATCAGCTGAGGAGATTTTCTTCGTCGCCAAAATGCAGACAGGGGATTTTCTTCGTACGGGGCGTCGAGGTGTACTCTCGTGTTGTATACGGGCCGCGGCGACGTACAATCGCCTTCGGGTGCTCGCGCGCACCACGAGGTAAGTACCTCGAGGAGCACTCGTGCGTGCCCCATTGCACCTATCTTGCGGAGGACGGTCTCCTCCGCGAGAGAACCGGTCAGAAAGAACCCCGTTACATAACATACCCCCCCCCCCTTAACACCGTCTTGCACTGTATACTCAACAGTTGGGTCCAGTATAATATCTTATCCAGATAAACCACTAGATATCATACTCCTTCTGTATACACTATTTCCTTTTCGTAGAAGGTTATTTCATTATTTATTTTACTTTTATATTTCCTGGTGAAAGGGACTATTTCTGTTTTGTTCGGATTTATCCCTAGGGATGTCCCTTGGCACCATTGTTTTATCTTCTCCAGTATCTTTTGGTTAAGATCTGGTAGAATTTCTTCAAATTTTTCTTTCACCATTATGGCGAAGTCATCTACATAGCCGGTTACAAAGATCCTTTCTTTACCCAGCATACGTAATAATCCATCAAATACTTGTAACCACAGTAAAGGTGAAAGCACTCCTCCTTGTGGGCATCCTTCGTTGATCTTTCCTTTTACCTTTTTACCTCTCCATTCACTATATACTGTCCTGTTAGTCAGCATCCTCATCACTCATCTTACGATGGTGTGCGGAGTGCCGTGTTCTTCCAGCGTTCTTCCAGTGCGGTTAAAAGCTCCCTCAATATCTATAAAGGCTCCAATTACTGTTTCCTTCATTTTAAAAGCTTCTTCGATGTAAGTGACCACCGAGTGTAGTGCCGTTTCTGTATATTTGCCTACAGTGTAGAATGACATTTAAGGCTGGTGGAGGCGCCTCGTTTCGCCGAGTTTGCGGAGGTAGTACCGAGGTGGGTGGTTGGGCGGTTCTAGCCCGCCATTCCTCTCTTAACCTCGCCTTACTACCTTCCCAAAACTTAGGTATCGGTTTGACCTGTTCAATCGTTTTCTATTTTATCAGTTTCCTTCTCTGGGCTCCACTCAGGTTTCGGTTCAAGCCCGTCCCTTCGTGTTGCCCAGCTGAAGGTGCCGGTTTCCCAGCCCCTTCTAAGTCCATACGGACTTCAAAGACCGGTATAAGAGCCCGGTCCACCTCCATCCCTGTATCATTTTGATTTGTTTTTATGCTTGTCTGGTCCATATAAGTCCCACGAGTGTTGCGGAAATAATAGGTCCACCCGGCAGTGGTCGCCCTCCAGGGTAAGGTCTTCATACGACGGGGTTCGACCTATTTTCCCGAAGGAACCTTTAAAGACACAGCTCCCCTGTGCCATGCATCACTTGGCATGGTATCTAACACCTAATGATTATTTATGAACAGAACCAGAGTCCAACTAAATGATTAACTGATTATTAAGAATACTAAAATCGGAACAAAATGCTGGCACCACGCGCAGAGCGTAGAAGGGCGGTACAACTTATTAGAAATTAAAACTATTTATTTTTAACAGATTGACTTGCTTTTAATTATTAATCTAAGCGTATGCACCGTGATAAAAAATACCTAGTAAAATAGTACGTCTCTGCAGGGCATCGAATTTTAATAAATTATTCCTTTTTGGCACTTTACTCAATTTTGGGTAATTATTGAGTTATTGTTGATTAATAATTACGATTATTATCCATCAGTGTTGAGCGGACCATGGTAGGAGGGAATTTTTAGAGCTGCCTGAGCCACGCGAGGGAGAAGTTCTCTTTCTGTCCGTCGGTTATTTCAGCTAACTCAGCTTTCACCCGTCCAGCTACTATCGGCAGGCGGGCTTGCTTGCAAAGCAGAGAAAAAGAGAGAAAGAAAACACTTATCTTATTATCTTATCTGACTTATTTTATTTTATTTTATCTTATCCCCACGCGACTCTACCAGCGTATCTCAGGCCGTTTAACTAAGCCCCGCCATCGTCACCTCAACGCTGATTAGATAATAATAGCAGTTATTAATAAAAAATTCAACATTCAGCAACAACAACAAAATAATTACTTAAAATAGAGCTAAGTGTCCACAATAAGAAAAAAGTTCTTCCAATTCTATCCTCCCTTACAGGGACGTACTGTTTTTTTGAGTGTTTTATCACTGTATACTTCAGTGTAGGAGCTGTATATTGGTTGTAGAGGATTAAGGGGACCAGCCTGGGACAAATGGACAAATTGAAAAACGTACACTTTCCTCTATAATAGCTATAAAAATTTTATTCATCACTTTTGATTACTACAAGTTTTTACACTTTAAGTACTTACATTATTTAAGCTATTTATTACTATTATTGCTCCATCAAAAATATGTTAAAATTTTGTTTGTCTACTTGTTATAGCTTTTATCCAGTACAATAACTTATATATCACCAGACGAGGCTTAAATTACTCTCCATAACTTGAACCTCAGATATAATGCATCACTTTTCTGAAAAAAATTATTATAGACGGTTAATAACAAATGTTAATAGACCACTGTTACGAAATAACAAATGAGAAACGCCTGTTTTTTGTTTGAATTCATATCTTTACAGTTTATTTTATTTCTAGAGTAGTTCTCTTATAAAAAAATGCATTAGCGGGGATTCGAATCTAATTCTATTTGGGCAGGGTCGCTTTATGAGCCCCTATAGAAAATAATTACGTAATTGAATTACGTGTTTGAATTACGTAGCTAAATTACATAGATGAATGAAGTAGTCACGTAATTCATTACGTAATGAATTTGAAACTTTTATTATTATTACATAATTCAGTTACGTATTTCGACCACATAATTCAATTCCGGAAAACCTATAAATTTGTAACATTCGGGTCTCTATGGTGCGGGAATAGGAATGGGACGCGATAAAAGATAAACTCAAGACGCTTATCTTTTCTAGCCGCGAATAGGCTCAGTACGCCTATTATAACCCTTTTTCTTTTTCAAATTTTTACTCAGGACGCAAATCTGAATTAATCTAAGCCGAGCTCAAAACGCTCAGTCTCCCTCTATGTCAATTGCTCAGTGCGCAATTGACAATAGCTATTTTAATGGTATTTTTACTTTGACGGCCTTTATAACGCTAACGGGGTTTTCTAATAAATACTAATTGATATAAATTTTAATTTTCACTTAAACTCTATTATATATATTTTTTTTATATATTTGAGAATATTGTACAACCTCCTGGGCCTGGTACTACCTGCCGACTCTTTTTGTTATTGCCTACTACCGAGCGGGGGGAGAACACTGCTCTGACCCCCCCCCCCCCGCTTAGGTATGATGGGAGGACACGGCCCTACCCCACCCACCCTGTAGCCCAGCGTTTTTTCCCTCGACCTTCTCTGCCGGCACCCGGGACCCTTATCCTAAGGGAAGAGCACTTTTCCTTGCTACCGGGCGCGTCCACAGGTTGCGGATAGTGGAAAGGCCAGGAAGAGTAGTGGGATAGGGGAACCAATCCCAGTCTTCCTGGTTAGTCGCTAATAAAATACGCGACCGCGGACAAAGGAACACTTTTTGAAAGGATGAAAACCATGGCTGATAGCAAAGGTAAAAATTTTACCCCAGGTGGTAACCATAAAGGAAACCCACCCGCTTCCTCGGGAGCGGCCGAGCCCCATTCGGATTCTGGGGGGGGGGGGGCTCACCAATGCTGGAGGTTAGTCACACACTTGGTCACAGGAACAAAGCTCGCAACGACAAGTGGAAGCAGAGAACCCCTGCCCTCGGAAGGCAAAGTCGGTCGGGTGAGTATATCCGAGCAGATGGAGGATATGCGGATAGACAAAGCGACTGACGACGATTCTTCGTCCGTCGGGAGTAAAGTTGATTCCGCAGACTCTGAAGTCGAACGGATGCTCCTCGAAGAAAACGACACGGCCGGAAGAGAGTCAGGGGGGAAAAAGAAAAAGAAAAAGACATTTGACCGAGCACACAAGGCCAAGAGAGCCTATAAGTGTGCGGTCAAATATCTTAAAAGAATGGAACAGCGAAAAGCGGAGGAACTCACCGAAAAGGATCGGGAGTTCATCCGCAAGAACAGGAAGACGGTGGAGAGGTACGAGAGAGAAAATCCCTCAACCTCGAAGCCGTTAGATACTATACAGTGGGAAAAGGCAGTAAACGAAACTGCAAATCCCCCTGTAAGTATCCCAAAAAGAAAGCTACAGAGGGCCGAAGCGGTGGAGTCCTCTCCCAAACCCGGCGCATCCAAAGGTCCCCCGACAGAGGGGAAAGCGACCAAATGGATGCGATCTGACGAGGGGGAGGAAAACACCGCGAAAAAGCCTAAACCCTCGACTAGCTTTCAATCGCCTGAGGAATTCCAGATTGCCATCGTAGATCGGTCAGATCCAGATGGCAGGATGAGTTCAGACAGGTGGTTGAAGGTTGCGGAGAGGATCCTGTTAGCTATCGCAGAAGGGTCGGTGGAGGGCGGTGAAGAGGAGATTAGCTTCGACGTAGCTGGCTGGCAGAAGGGAGTCAAGGTTGTTGGTTGCAGCAACAAGAAGTCGCAGGATTTCTTAAAGCAAGTAATCAGCGGCTGTGACGACCTCTGGCAGGGGGCAAAACTCGAAGCAATGCCGAGAACGAAACTGCCCCTCAGATAGCTCATATCTGTCTGGGTACCACCTCCGACGCCCGATAATGGAGCCGTGATGAAAATCATGGCAAGACAAAACAAGGGACTCGACACTCAAAGCTGGAGAATTATATCCTCAGCAGAGAGCAAAAGCAAAAACGGTAAAGACTTCATCATAGCCGTAGATGCTGAGTCCCTTGTCAAGTTAAGAGAAGCATTGGGAAGCATCAAGTTCGGTTTGGGCACACTGAAGGCGAGGCTTCCCAATGCCAAAAAGCAGCAGATGGAAGACGAGGCTGTAATTGGTGCAAATTAATTTGCATCACTGCGAAGCAGCCTCAGAAGACCTGATGCTCTGCATTAAGGAGGAGGGATTGGACATCTCCCTAATCCAAGAACCATGGCTTCTCAGAGACAAAGTTCGAGGACTAAGGGCGAAAGGCTATGAACTCTTCTACTCCCAAACGATAGGTAAGAAAAGAGCCTGTATAGTAGCAAAAATAGAACTTAAGTTTATGCTACTCTCACAATACAGCACTAACGATATGACGGTAGTGTCGTACGAGCAAAAGGGAAAGCCTGCACTAATTTTGGCGTCGACCTACATGCCGTACGACGAACCAGAGCCACCACCGAAAGTGTTCCAACTCCTGGTGGAAAAGATCAGGAAGAAAGGAAACCAAATGGTGATGGGATGCGACGCCAACAGTCTCTACGTCCAATGGGGAAGCAAAGACATAAATGAAAGAGGCGAGTCAATATTAGATTACATACTCTCAGCAAATCTTATAATATGTAATAGAGGCAACACGCCAACATTCATGAATAGGATAAGGGAAGTGGTAATAGATCTAACTTTAACCATAGATGGGGAGAGTATAGAGATAGAGGATTGGAAAGTTTCCCCTAAAAATTCCTTATCGGACCATAGGAGAATTTTCTTTTCAATAAATCGCGAGATCCCAAAAGATAGAGTTTCAGAACTGGTTGAGGAGGAAATGAGACAAGAAGTAAATACTCAGATCTCAAACACCCCCAATCAGGAAGAGGTAGAGAGACAGGTCAAATTGTTAGGCGGGGTGCTGGAAAAAGCTTTCCTCGAAACCTGCCCAGAGAAACGCAGTCGCAATAACACCAAAGCTTGGTGGAATAAAGAACTGAGAAATCTAAGGGCACAAGCGAGGAAACTCCTAGGCACGGCTAAAAAAGAAAATACATTAGAGAGCCGGCAAATATACAAAGCCAGTTTTAACAAATACAAAGATAAGATTAGGAAAGCAAAATGGGAATCTATAAAGAGTTTCAGTGAGTCTCTCAGAGACATAAATGAGGCGTCTAGATTCAGGAAGATACTCAAAAACGAACATACAGTCCTTAAGAGTATTAGAAAAACAGACGGCTCATGGACTGAGACTGGAACGGAGACCCTAGAGGCACTAGTGGATACACACTTCCCAGGATGTCTGGCGAACAATCAAGCCACGGACACAACGAAAAGGAAGATACCCGACCGGATCAACTGGGAAACAGTGAGAAGCATAGTGACAAAGGATAATGTATAATGGGCAGTAAGCACATTTGAACCGTATAAGCCTTCGGGACCAGATGGCATCATGTCCATTATGCTACAAATCTCTTTGAATTCAATAGTAGATATACTAGTGAAAATCTTCTCAGAATATCTAGCTCTAAGCTACATACCAGAGAAGTGGAGAGAGGTAAGAGTGGTCTACATACCCAAAGCAGGTAAAACAAGTCACACAACCCCAAAGGATTTCAGACCCATCAACCTCTCGTTCTTACTGAAAACGCTAGAGAGACTGGTGGACAGACACATCAAAGAATCCACAGAAATAGAAGAACGATGCACCTCACAACATGCCTACTTGAAGGGCAAATCTGTGGAAAGTGGATTACACGAGGCAGTGGAACAGTAGAGAAATCTCTACATGAAAAGGAATACATATTAGGTGCTTTCCTAGACATAGAAGGGGCTTTCAATAACGTTCACACTGATTCCATTAAAGAAGCCCTAAAGGAAATTGAAGCAGACCCAATCACTATAAACTGGACGATGGAAATGCTGAGAAGCAGAATCATCTACTCAGAATTGGAGGGAACTCAATCAAAAGGAAAACCACTAGGGGCACCCCACAGGGAGGGGTAATATCCCCCTTACTGTGGCTAATAGTAATAAATAAAATACTAAAAACCCTAGAAGGAAAAAGAATAAAGGCAATAGCGTACGCCGATGATGTGGTAATACTAATCACAGGCAAAGATTTGACGACGATTAGAGACATCATGGAGTCGGTCTTAAGAGAAATCTCCAAATGGACAGGACAAAACGGCTTAGGGGTTGATCCAACCAAAACCGAGCTAGTCCTGTTCACTAGGAAGTACAAGATCCCCAGGTTCATGCCGCTTAAACTTGGAGGGCAAGAAATTAAGCTGGCCAAGGAAGTAAAATACTTGCGACTAACACTAGACTCCAAACTTACATGGAAAAGAAATGTGGAGGAAAGAATGAAAAAAGGCATTAATGCATATTATACATGCAAAAAGATGTTTGGGAGGAGATGGGGACTACAGCCGTACATCATACATTGGATGTTCACAGCTGTCGTAAGACCCGGCATCACCTACGGAGCCGTAATATGGTGGAAAGCCATGGAAAAAGATACAAATAGGAAAATGCTTAGCAAGGTGCAAAGACTCGCAGCGTTGGGCGTAACCGGGGGAATGAAAAGCACACCGCAAGCAGCATTAGAGGCAATGTTAAATTTGCAACCTATAGAGCTGTTCATCAAGGGACTAGCCGCAAAAGGAGCTCTTAGATTAAAAGAATCCTACCTGTGGATAGAGTACGAATATGGACATACAACGATATTAAAATAGATGGGAATACTGAGCGTGAATCTAAAGTCGAAACTAGCACAGCAAACAGACTACATGATCACACAACTCAGCTTCAACAAGGACATACAAATAGAGATACCATCGAAAGAAAACAGGGAAGAAGAATCCAAAATAAAAAAGGACAACATCTCGGTCTTCACAGATGGGTCAAATTCTGATAAAGGAACAGGAGCCGGGATCTACTAAAAACAACTGAAGCATTAGGAGTCATTTAGGCTCAAAGATAACTGCAGTAATCTATAAGCAGAAATACTAGCAATAGAAAAAGCAGCAAAACTGGTATAGATGGGTGGTAAGAGAGATAACATCACTACTATCTATACTGACAGTCAAGCTGCACTTAAGACATTGGCATTCAAGACAACCAGATCAAAGGCCGTGATAAGCTGCCGTGAAGCACTGTCATGGATCCGAAACAGCAAAGTCAGACTCTGCTGGGTTCCCGGACACTCAGGTGTCGAAGGGAACAGAAAGGCAGATGAGCTGGCAAAGCTAGGAGCGGAGAAGGACAGTTCACAAGCGGACGCGAAGACACAGCCACCGATCAATGGGACAAGGTTAGCCATCAAAGGATACATCGAAGAGGTACATAAGAAAAGATGGGAAACAACGAAAGGTTGCAAGACATCAAAAATCTTATGGCCAGACATAGACAAAGAAAGAACAAAGGAACTGCTGAAGTACAAGAAGACTACAGTAAACAGACTTACAGGAGCAATCACAGGTCACTGCCCGATCGAAGTAAACCTTAAAAGGTGGGGCAAGACCAAAGATGACTTCTGCAGAAACTGCGAGGCAGAAGAGGAGACCATCGAACACCTGTTATGCCGATGTCTAGCTCTAACAGACAAGAGACTAATTCTGTTAGGTCAAAGTCTTATAGAGCACATGGAGGAGGTATCGAAGGCGGAGTTGGAAAGGATAGAAAAAAAATAGGGTATAGCAATGGGCCAAAGGCCACGAGCTAATAAGACCGATGTTCTCAGAAGCCCTCACAACTTAACCTAACCTAACATTCGGATTTTCTATGGTGCGGGAATGGCGAAGGACGCGATAAAAGTCAAGCTCAATACATGTCTTTTCTACTCGTGAATAGGCTCAATACGCCTATTGCAACCCTTTTTTCGGATTTGTTCAATACACAAATCCGAACTACTCTATTCTGAGCTCAGTGCGGTAATTTATCGGGGTATTCGAAAACAACTATTAAACTTTGTTTATTTTAATAATAATTAAAGTTTATTAAAAGAATAAAAAATAATAACAAAATTTACAATCTGATCCGTCATTCATTCCGTCGCTCATTTTTAACGCTGTACCAGCAAAAATACATCATAAAACCTATTAATATTTATTTAACTAACGATTTCAATATAATTCCTAGCCCTAGGTTAAATTGCAAGAAATTTCTTTATTTTGCTACAAAGTATTTAACATATTGGATCGCGGCGCGGCGACTTCAGCTATCAGGCTCTCAGGTCGCCGAGTGAACTACTGAACTTCGTGCGAGACGCGACTTTTAATCGTCGCGAGCGCGTTCGCACCTGGTAGGAGAAAGTGTTCGGTGGGAGACAGCGCTCGGTGGGAGAAAGCGCTCGGAGAGGGGACGCCTCGGAGCACACTCTCTCGCCGACCGTCGCTGTCGATCGAACGTGAGTATATATAAATATACAAGCGTTGCGATTAACAAGTGTAACAGGCGTGTTTCTTAATTATAAGAAATACCTCTGTTACAACGTAATTATTTTCAATACAAATACGAGGAAGATGAAGTGGGTGTAGCCGCGTTTGAAGAGATAGAGGACGAGTGGTACGAGCGACGAGTGGAAGAGGTACAGTAGACACCGTTCAAGTTTCCGACGTGGAAGGTAGAGAACGGGCTGCTGTACAAACACAGGAAGGATGAGTTGCTTGATCCAATCGCGACGCCAGATGAATGATGGAAGTTGGTGGTACCGAAGAAACATCGAGGTAGAGTGTTGGGGGAAGCGCACCTCCGCACCTCCTCCGGACATCTGGGCATCGATAGGACCCATGATAGGATTGCATAGGAATATTATTGGCCAGGGCTGTGGAACGACGTCCACGGGTTCGTGACGACCTGCCGAGAGTGTCAGATCTACAAGGTTTCCCGCATTTTTTTGCGGGCCGGCGCGCTAGGCGCGAGAGAGAGAGCACGGCGGGAGTGAGAGGGAGCGCGCGGAGCAAAAGAGGGCCTGATGCGCGAGGCCGGAGGAGCGAGAGAGAGAGACTATCTATCACCGCTCCTATGCTTCGTAGAGTGACGGGAGACGGCGCGATCGACTTGCAGTGGCCGGGTCTCCGCTATGGCAAGTATTCGCGCCTCCGCGAGGGAGTTTGTTTCGCGCTGCGACCTCAGGTACGCGAGGGCGCCAATCGGTTTTCTAATACTGTGATATATTAGACAGGGACCGCGGTAGGTCTTGTACCGTGTATTTCGCAGGTTTTCGTAGCAGTTTCGTAGATTTGATCAATTAGGTTTTAGAAGTTAGGAAGTTGTTGAAGTTGGGGAGTTTGTTAAAGTAGTAGCTGTTAGTAGTTAGCTGGAGTAGTTTTAGTAAAGGCGGATTGCGAATTTTGTTGTGGAGTAATTCATCGTTTATAGTGGTGAGGAAATTGGCGGTTAAAGCGATCGGTGCACGTCGGTATGGGTACACATGCGAAGATTCGTGAACGCGACAAGCGGAATACGCAAACAAGTGTAACACAATTTAACTGAATATAGTGGACTTTAAGTAAAATTGCTGTGAGATATTTTGAGTGGTTCTGCCCAATTATTCCCTTGAGTGTTCCTGTTTTTGGAGCGTGTTTTTCAGCAGTCAAGGGGCGGCTGTTAGCCCCAGTAGCAGCGGAGAAGTAGTGAATCGGAGTTTTGCCTCAGTCGGCGAGGACTTCCCCGACCTCGGCGCGTCAACAACCTCCCTTGAGGTCTGACCTAGCCGGACAACGGACCCAAGGCGGTGCACAAGTACCTGGCGCCCTTTTAAGACTTCGTTATTTTGTTATATTATAAACATACTTAGTATGGATATTCCATTTCATATTACAATAGAAAATTACTCCAAGATATTTCTGGTTATCTACTCTGTTAATAATAGTATCGTTTATTTTTATATTTAAATTTTTGGGTGTACTGTTGATGTTATTGCCAAATTCTATATAAACAGTTTTATCTGTATTTAGTGACAGTTTATTTAGTGCAAGCCAGTTTGATATTTTTAATAGAAATTTGTTCATTAAGCTTTCGACATCTTGCCAGTTTTTCCCTGTAGCTACAATTGCTGTACCATCTGCAAACGACAAAATTGAGCTTTCAGGTAATGTAGTCAGCATGTCGTTAATATAAAAGATAAATAATAATGGGCCTAGGATTGTTCCTTGCGGCACTCTCATTTCTATGTTTTGATATTCACTAAAATTGTTGTTTACCTTTACTCTTGACTTTCTATTATTTAAATAGTTTTTTATTAACTTAAGTATATAATTTGTCAAATAATATTTTGTGATTAACCGTATCAAATACTTTGGCCAGATCTAGGAAAGTTATAGCAATTGGACTGCTTTTATTTAGTTGTGTGTAGATTATGTTCGATATTTGAGCTAATGTATCATTGGTACTCCTGTTCTTCCGGAATCCAAATTGATTATCAGATAATAAATTGTGTTCGTTGAAGAAGCTTAGAATTCTTTTATGAATAATTTTTTCAAAGATTTTTGCCAGGTTTGATATTATTGAAATAGGCCAATAATTATTAGGTAAACAATTTTCTTTTGATTTGTGAAATGGTGAAACTTCCGCTATGTTTTTGTTCATTTGGCCATATTCCTTACTCCACACAGTTGTTAAAAATGTGTGCTAATGGTTTCGATATAGCAATTTTAGGTACACTTTTAGACTTTGGTTTTATGTGAGTTAATATTTCTGCATAAGTGATTCTTAATTAGGCATTGTTATTTTCTTTTTTAAATAGTTTTTCTTTTTTAAGTAATTCGTTTAATAATTCATTTTTATCTTGCGTTTCTTTGTATAATTGTTTTAATAATTTTTTTTTTATTTTTAGTGCTTCTACTTCACTGTAATCTTCATAGATTGTGGTTTCATGTTGGTTTTCAATACACTTCTCATGTACAATGTCATTTATTATATCTGGTATAATTTACTCCCATTCAACCAGCTTTAATTGTGCGATGAATTGACGTGTTGTTTCACTCAACGTACCATATGGCAAATTAGAGGTTAGTGTAAAATTTGGATGGTCTTGGCAGATTATAAAAGAGTTGCTGACGAATTGAATTGCACTTCCTGCATTGTATTTGGATACTATTTCACTAGTATGGTGGAAATTTTCAGAAATTAGACACACTACTACTCCAACTTTGGTACTGGAGTGACACTTACAATATTTATTCAGAGGAGGGTCGGGCGGTTGCTTATCTCCCGATGCCATGTTGGCGAATGATTGATACAAGATATTAGAACATATATATGTGCTAAAGGAATCTGCAATCAACATCACAAGAGAACACATAGGCGAATGTCAAGCTACAACTGGAAAAAAATGAGTAATATTAATTCAAATAAAATTATCGCAATAACTAAATTAGCAGAAATTATAATTAAAAATTATGATAATAAACAACATACAAGTTCAACACAGAAAATCACCAAAGAAAATTGTGTTACATGTGACTACCCACAAATAAAAGAAGTAAAGCACATACATTTTGTAAAACCAACATCAATAACAAAGGATGATAACATCATAAGAAACGAACTTAGACCAACAAATGTTAATAAATCGAACCACACAATAGAAGAGGTATTTTCCATAATAGACAAAAATGCTGAGTCCAATACAAACAAAATTTACCAGAAACCGAGTCCGAATCCTCCAGGAAACAAAATAGAAGACCCAAAAATAATAAGAATGTCATATAGTGACATTAACTGCTTAGGAAATAATAAAGCGTATCTATACTTCGGTAGAGGAATTAAAGGTATTCAGACATTTACAAATTCTATGCTACCTATTTCGAGACAAAATAAAAACCTAGACATTATTGATTTGGACGGAATTATTTTCACATCCTCTTGTAAATGCCACTCCACCAAAGAACACAAAGACATTTTCCCACACTATAGACTAACTTGTGCCATAGGGCTAACTTGCCCGAAGAGACTCAACAATTTCGAAAAAGAAGCCTACAAAAGAAGAAAAAATGCGTCACGTACAAGTTTGATGCTAATTAGATATTCGAGATAAAAATTGCCGACACAACACCAACAGAGATTGGGAGTTTTGCAAGTTTTAACAAATAGTTTTTACCTAGTAACGATGTTACTAGGCATGAAGACGGCGTTTATCTTGCAAAACTCCCATCTATAGCATTTATTTTCCTTATCTCTTTCTTTTCTTTTTCTATTTGATTTCTTTTCTTTTCTATTTTCTGTCACTATTTTTCTATTTTCTATTTTAGATTTAAGTATTTAGTTTTATATCGAGCCAGGCCGGTATATGTGATGATCCCTTCTAACTCCGTAAACATATCTCACACATGCATTGCTTAGTCGTTGCAGTCCAAGCACACAACCGTGCAGTAGTCCAGATGTGGTTGGACTAAAGACTCGACTAGCCTCCTGCGTAATGCCTCTTCGGTGCAGCCCCGTATAAACCGTAGACTGTAAGGGGCTTTATTGACTTTACTTGTGATGGAGTCAATCTGCGGCTTCCACGATAATTTTTTGTCTAGTATAACACCAATGCTAGTGACTTCTGTGCTGAACGGAACGTACACTCCTTTCCCCAGCTCAACATCTGGCAGTGACCTGTTATTAATGTCATTCACATTTCTGTTCGAGCGAAAGTATATTGCATTGGTTTTGCCGGTATTGAGCTGCAGTCCAAAGCATGCCGCCCACTCTGCCACTTTTTGTGCCGCCAGAGACAGTCGAGTCAGACTGTCCGATAGTTCCTCTTTTGTAGTATGAAGATATATCTGGAGGTCATCTGCATAGAAAATGTGCTTAATGTCAAGTCCGTCAAGTCTGTTGTGTAGGTCATTAACGTAGAGACAAAAGAGTAGGGGACCCAAGTTGGACCCTTCTGGAACTCGCAGATTGGTTTCGCAAATGCTTTACTAAAATCAAATAAAAGAAGAGTGACCTTCTTCTGGTTTATGGCCATGCGCACGTCGTCCGTCAATTTGAGTAGTGCTGTCTGCGTACTTTGGTGTTTAAGAAAACCAGTCTGGATGGGATCTTGCAAATTTTGTTCTTTAAGGTACTCCGCCCTATTGAAAAATCTTACGTACGATGTTACGTAAGTTCTTACATAAGTTCTTATGCCAAAATCTGATCTGAAATTTTTTTATTTATAAAGGACTAAACACCGTGCAAAATGTGGATAAACTCGTTATTAAAGAATTTATCCACATTTTTGACGGTGTTTAGTCCTTTATAAATAAAAAAATTTCAGATCAGATTTTGGCATAAGATCTTACGTATGATTTTTCAATAGGGCGTGATTTGGTCATGGGCTATCTTTTCTAGATCCTTGAAAAGGAAGCAAAGCAGCGCTATCGGTCTAAAATCCGAGATTTCTGTCAGGGCTACTTTCTTTTGCAGGACTATGACCAGTACCCTCTTCCAATCCTCCGGAAATATGCGCTTGGCAAAGGAGGAGTTGAGTATCCTCACGATATATTCACCGATCCTGGGAAGTGCCTTCACCATCACCGATTGTAGGATGCCATCCTCTCCTCTCGCCTGCGAAGAAAAATGTGATATCGCTAAGACCGCGTCGTTAAAATTGATAGGTTTGAAATTCAAACAGTCATCACTCGCAGAGTTTATAAGGTTCATAGCTTCATTGATGTATTCCGAGGGAGAAGATGAAACACCTGTGAAATACTCATTGAGAGCACTCGGGGTAAAACCGTGAGACCACTCCTCCCTTCGCTTTGGGAGAAGGCCACGGTTTTGCATCTCCTTCCATACATTTTTATTCTCATCCACAGATGTTGCAAGATGTTTTTATATGTAAGAGTCCCGATCGTTTATTAAGCGTTCCTCGACCTCCTCACTCAGTCTGAGGTACTCCTTAATATATTCTATAAGAGAAAGATTCTCTTACAGGGTCAGGAGTGTGAATGTCAATGGTGACATCTAATAAACTATGCTTTCCGAAGTGTGGCAGCCATTCATTCCCATGATTCAGTACTATGTCACTGTCATCGGTCATAATCAAGTCAATCCACGTGTGAGACGAAGATGTTCCATGTGTCGGTCCATGCTCAACTAACTGCATGGAGAGAGAGAGGGAGGGAGAGGGAGAGAGAGCAGAAGCGTCTGTATGGCGAACGTGAGAGATAAATCGTTAAGAATAGATAAAAAAATTTAATTTCCAATCACTTGAAAGGAGAATGAACTCTACTCCTTTTCGAAACTAAAAACTTTCCGAGTAATACTTATTAAATGAAGATGATTTTTATTTTATTATTAAACATTGTTTAATAATTATAATAATTTTCTAAATCAATTACAATTTAGTCCTGACTTTGTTATGTACCCTCTCACTTAGAAGCACTAATCTCACTTAGCGCGCCTATTCGCAGAAGGCGAATAAATCTTTCTATCTATCTCGATCCGCGACACACTTTCATAAAAATATCGATTTTTCATATCTTTAAGTATCCAAAAATTTCATGTATAATATTTTCCTTTCATATAATTGTTTTTGGGATTTTTGTTACTTTACTTTTTTGATCATATTTTGGTAAAAAATTACCATTGCCTACATTTAAAAATTTTGTCACAGTATATTTAATTTTTATAATTCCCAGTATCTATCAGTAATTCGATTCCCAGATGGAACAATTGGTAACATATGTCGAAAATCGCTTGATGCAAGAACTTCTTTTGCTCCAAATATTTCATTATAATCAGATAAATAAATTAAACATTTTTCTACAGCATTTGAAATTTCTATATAATTTTGTTATTATGTTATTCAAACCTCCTATTTATTTTTCCCCTCTTTGTTTATACACCTTTGCTTTAGCGATACAATTAAATCTGTTTACTTTTTGAGTCATTTTTCAATTTTCACTTTTTTTCCATTAATCTACCCTTTTGCTTTACCGATATCATTGAATTTATTTATTTTTGAGTCGATTTCTAGAAAATAATTTTTCACCTTTTCTTTACCTGTAAATGATACGAAGCTTCATTTATCCATTTGCTTTAGCGATATAATTGATTTTATTTTTATTATTATTCTTTTCTGCTATGTTAATGATTCAATATGTACGATTAAGAAATTCATTGTAAATTTTTATCTACATTTTTTGGAGCTAAAATTACAATTTCATAAAAATTGAGGACTGGCTGAGGAGGGGTTCCACGATCTGCACCTATCCGCCAAGGTTTGCTATAATAATGAAAAAAAATAGACAATTGTTTAACCTGTAGGGGACGGGAAAGCCACTATAGTGGCTCGACCATGGATAGACACTTTACATATGAGTATTTCCCATTATTAGAGACATATATTATGTGTTTTTTATAGAAAATACTGAGAAATTGAAAATTCCAAAATTCCCCGTCCTCTAAAGGTTAATAACTTCACTCGTCGCAGTAGTTTTATAAAGATATAATTTTAAAAATTTCGTAAATCCGTCGATCACTAATAAAATATATTTATATCCTTTTTCCGTTTGTTCTAATGGGCCTAAATGATCTGCATGGTATGTTCGGAAGGGTAAATTATCTTTTGGTAAGCTCCAGAGAAAACCTTTGTTTTTGCCGCTGTGTGGAGCGTACTCAATGCACTTGAGGCAATTGGCAATTTGCGTTTTCACCTTATTTCTCATTCGCGGAAACCAATATGTCTTCATAATATTATCAACAACTTTTTCGGTTACCCAATGTCCTAATTCACCGTGGCTCGCCCGAATAACGTTTGCTTCCATAGATTCAGGTACATAGAACCATAAGCCACGATTATGTTTTCCAAAAACTAAACCGTTGCATAGTTCAAAATTTTTATCCTCTTTCTTTTCTAACCTATCTCAATTTTACAAATCTCTGCGTCACAGTCTTGTCTTATAGATAGATTTCGCTCAAATGAAAGTCCTTCAATTACCACAATCGCGTCGCATCAACTAAAAGCATCGACAAGAGTCATTCGCAATCCAGGTTTGTGTTGAATTTCGTAATTATATTTTTTTAAAAATAAAGACCAACGTGATATACGCGGATTAATGTCCTTTTTACTCAGAGTCAGTCTAAAGCTATCGCAATCAGTAACGATTTTAAATTTAATTCCCCACGAGATAAATATGAAATCTTTTAATTGCATAAATTACTATTATGCACTCCAGTTCGAAACTGTGGTATTTTGCTTCCTCGGCTGTAGTACTATGGCTAAAATAAAATACTGGTTTCAAAAGACCATCAGGTTGTTTTTGTAAAAACATCGCTCCAAATCCGTTTATGTTCGCGTCGCAATGAAGTTCGCTCTCTAACTTAGGCGAAAAGATTGCCAGCACCGGTGACTCAATTAACTTTGGTTTTATTATCTCAAAACTATTTATCTCTTTTTCGCCAAATACAAAATTCACCCCTGTTTTATTTAGATCGTAAAGCGGTTTAGCTATAATTGTGACGTTGCAAAACCCGCGGATGCTTCCCCAGGTTCCCCAAAGCTCCAATACTATACTCGTCCAATACATCTTCTTCATTTCCACCATCGACATCTAATTCTTCTGGAACTCCTTGCTCTTCTTCTACCGGATAATCCTCCCGTGCGTCTAGGTCGTCGTCCTTATCCTCCTGCTGAGGTGTCGGCAACAAATGCGGCGGGGGTTCTTGGCTGGATGCAATCCTGGATGGAGGTTGTGGCGGCGGGTTCACCTTGCTGACCTGCGCCGTATGCGACGTTGTTCGGGTGGATCGCACACGCCAATTTCTCTCAGCAGCCTGCATTATTACCGGTGGGTACAACACCTGGGTGGACTGCTGCATCGCGAAAAGAGGCTCCTCTCTACTCGTACTGGGCACTGCACTGGGAACCGCTGGTTCTGCTCATCTAGGATTATCCGCGGAGTGTCGTCCGTTAAGGTTGGCCTCATACAGTGAGCGCTGCATCTGTTCCAGTAGGACCGGATCGATGGTCAATCTAGCGTGTCCAGATTGAGCCACTAGTAGTCTACCTGGAAAGGGCTAAAGAAAAAAAACTAATGAAGAAAAATGATTTCTTGACATTTTGAGTCTTCTTGATGTCTATCTGTTAATTTTGTTAATTTTTCCCTTTTCTCACGGCCAATCTTCCTGAAATGCTATAAAAAAAAAAATAAAAAAAAAACAATAGGCCACCACAAATAAACAAATAAAATTATTGGCTTGGCGAACAACGAACGTGCCTGGTACACACGGGAGATTCAGTAAAAATCAACGGCAAAATTTTCAAATTTTTTCGTCCGTCAATCTTAAAAAAAAAAAAAAAACTAAGTAGGAAAATCCCGAAATTAGCACGACCGGCCACAGAATTTATTCTAAACCCTCGTTCGTCAATTACAAAGATTTTGTAATGTCGACCCGCAGAAAAAGTCGTCCTCTCCGCGTCCAAACTCTCCTCCTGGCTGCTCGGTGGTAGCTGGCCCTTGGTAGCTGGCGCGATTGGCGAAAACGCCGCGACAGACGGACAACTCGACCTCTCGGAAATAAACACCTCGAATAACAATTTAACTATTACAACCACTCTTTATTTTCTTGTGTGTATATACAATTGTGTAGTGTCCCAAACACGCGGCACGATACGCACAAGCACCCTACGTAGTACGATTCTCGACTCTATACGCGGTCGCCCGATTTCGACGATCGCGGCAGCTCACGACACTCCTCGCCCGAAACACAACTCACCGCTTTTCCTCGGATGTCGCTCGTCTCCACGGCCGTTTCTCCGGTCCACTCACCGCGTCTATATCTCTGCTTTCCTCCAACAACTTTCACTGTCCTACGGCTACACTACTTTTCGACACAACTACGAATTTCTAAAACGCGACTGGCTCCTAGGCTGTCCGGGCAACGAGTAAGCGAGTCAAAATGACTAACTACGCTCGGCCCTCCGCGTCTCTCTCGTTCTCTCTCATACTCGGGGCATTTACCTATCTCGTCTCTTTCTAGGACTAATTAATCATAAAGATCGCGAGGTGTCGCGTCGGCCCTTCTTCTTCCGGTCAATTTACACGCGATCGGCGATCTGGCCGATAAAGGAGGTCGACGCGTGCGCCCTCTATGTCGCGGCGCGCTTTCCAAGTCTCGTTAGTCGAGACTGAAATGGCGGCGGCTCGTGTGACGTCACCGCCACCCACGCGCTGTGCGAGATCGGCAGGCCATCTATAAAAAGATGTGCCAGTCTCGGGTCCATAGTACGGCCCTGGCTCGCCTTCCTGCTCGCGAACATTCACATCCGCGCGCTCCTTCTCACTCGCACTCATGGCTTGAGAGCGCCGCCTGCCGACACGAGACGCTCCCTACTACCACGCTTTCGCCGTCTCTCTCGCTCTCGCCTGACAGCCACGTGCGCGGTGACTCGCCTCGACACCGGTGTTTCGCCGACTCCTCGCGACTCGCTTGATTTGTGTGTGTAGTGTATGTGTTGTGTGTTTGTCTTCGCCGTCGTCGCGGCTCTTCTGCGTCGCTGTCGTCGTCGTCGTCGTCGTTGTGCGCTGTCTCTCTCTCTCTCGTCGTTTATGGCCGTCGTCTGCCGGGGATAACCTCCTGGCCGAGCCCTCCTCTCGTGCTCTCGCTCGTTCGCCGCCGCTTGGAGGCCGCCTCGAGGAAGCTGGTGCTCCCGCCTCCTCGTCTTGCGTCATCTCCTCTCCGCCGGCTGTCGTCCGGGCCGATCAGCTGTCGTCTGCTGCACTCTCTCTTCGCCTGGTAACAGGTCGGACTGTCGTGTGCGGGAGTGCCGGTGTACCTCGAAAGGGACGTCGCGATGTGAGTATTTGTTAAAAGAAAATAATCGCGGCGTTACCCGGAGTCGACAAAAGAAAATTAAATATCCGTCACATAATTGAGAAATTTGGAATAAATTTCCGGAAATAACTGGCCATGCATACAAAACGATGCGATTCCTTTACATTTCGAGGAGTGGTGTACTCTTTAATTGCTACTACATTCGCATTGCCCGGTCGAATAGCGTCTTTATTGATTCTGTATCCGAGATATCTCAATTTCATATTCGGCAAAAGCACATTTCTCGAGTCTAAATTCTAAATGATGTTCTCCGGCAATTGTAAATACACGGCGCAGCGTATTGATATGTTCGTCAATATTGTTGGAAGCAATAAACACATCTTCGAGTATATTAAGACTTCCTCATCATTAATTAAAGGCGCAAAGATTCTTGCAATAAATTTCGCAATTTCTTTTCGCCCATCTGTCAACCCAAAAGGTAAACGCAAATATACATAATGGCCTAGAGGTGTTATAAAAGCTGTATATTTTATCGAATCTTTGTGCATTTTAACGTGATGAAATCCATTGCGCAAATCAATACGAGTGAAGATTTTCTTTTCACGTAAGCGATCATTTTATCTTCAATAAATGATGGAGGATAATTATTATATCTATTCGTGATTTTATTTATTTCTCGGTAATCAATACATAACCGGATCTCCCCGTTCTTTTTTCGAATAAGCACTATAGGACTTGCGTATGGTAAATCACTGACGCAGATTATTTTCTCTTTAATCGTTTCGTCAAGTAAAATTTTTATATTCTCTTTATCAGCATACGACAGTTGTCTAGGCCGAAAACTAATTGGTTGATCATGTCTTAAAAAAATCTTTACCTCGAAATCATCATCCTTAACAGTACTACTTTTAAAAGTTTTTAAATAATTATTTATAAGATTCAACAATTTTTCTGCAACTCTGTTAATCTAAATTTTTATTAATTAATTCTTCATTGACTCGACTTGGCGATCCCACGCATTCTATATTCATGTGTTGTTGTAAAAGCTATATTTTCGAATTGGTTGAATTATTCCAAATACTAAGGTTACCATTAATTAAAGGATCTGAAATAAAATTACGATCGAGATTGGTTGGAAAAGACATCCACTTTTCGGGTAAAATGAAAAATCGTAAACAAGCTTTAAAGCCTTCAATGACTACATTCGCCTCAAAAGTTGAATTCGTTTCGAGTTCTGATCCTTGCAAACCAACCAACTCGTGCTCGACGGTTTTCACGCGCAATCGGAACTAAGCTTTCTGTAATTACGCTTATAGGCGATCCAGAGTCTAATATACTGCTTATAGTGCATAGATGCGCAACATTCTCGTTCCCTATTTACGCTTGGGCATCGGACATTTTAGAGATAAATGCCCTGCTTCGCGTCAATTATAGCAACGCATGCTTTTCTTCGCGGCGCTTTTGTCCTCTATCGACTTGCTGGTAGCCTTAAAGCTCATGTTCTTGATCGCTCCACGATCGTATTGTTTTTTCGCCAGCGTAATGTTCTTAAATGCTTCAACAAGCTTCTCTTTATTATCGTAGCAAGCCGCGCGTGCTTGATTTTGTAAATTCATATGCGGTACACCGTCTCTCAAATAATCTAATAACTCCACTTCAGGAATTGGCACCCGGTTTGCTAAAATTAGCTTCTCGTAATAATAATCCATAAAAGACTCGGGTTGCTTCCAAATACGCGCTTCGAATTCTTTGCATAAAACCAGCCTAGTAGGTCAGTGGTCGAACATTATATTCATGTCACTTAACAACTGGTCAATCGGTATCGCGAGGTTTTCGGCGCGCGAGTGAAACCATTCCGACGCGCGTCCTCGTAGTCCACTTATACTCGCACACTATTGTTTGAAGTCGGCATAATACTTACAGTGGTGGTACGCGGAGAGCTTGAATCAGAACGGCGCATCAACTCGTGTTCCCGACGCATCAACTGCAGCTCTCTCCAGTAGATCGCGTTTCCTGCGTAATAGCTTCATCTCTCCCCTAGTGATCTTACGTAAGATTTTTCAATAGGGCCGTTTCGCACAGAGAACTGACCGCCATCTTGATTGTTGTTTACCTGATTCCGTTCTTGCTCTTGCACTTCTTCGTCCTACTGCAAATGATTCTGCGCGATTGTATTCCGGGATTAAACTCACAGGATCCGCCGGAACAACCTCCGGGGGAGTTCCTCTAACAAGACTGGAAACTGGCGGATTAGGCCATAACAAGAGATAAGATTAAATAGGCCATTGACTCATTTGAACCCTATAAGGCTGCGGGGGCCGACGGTATTTTCCCGGCCCTACTTCAAAAGGGCGTGGACCCACCGTTGGAACCACTGAGTACATGGCTTGTCTGGCGTTTGGACACATACCAAATGAATGGAAGAAGGCTAAGGTTATTTTTATACCTAAGCTTGGAAAACAGGCGCACGAGAGCGTAAAGGACTTCAGACCAATTAGCCTGACGTCGTTTATGCTTCAGACAATGAAGAGACTAGTGGATCGGGAAATCAAGGGCGGAGCCCTGATGATTCATCCTCTGCACGCTGCGCAACATGCGTATAGAGAGGGTAAGTTGGTGGACTCTGCGCTTGATGAGGATACCACCAGAATTAAAAAGGGTATGAGAAATAAAGATATGGCATGGCATTCGCAAGTCTCTAATCAGATGGCTGCATAACTGACTAGATAGGAGAGTAGTCCAGGCACAGTGGGGATTTGAGACGAGGGGGGGCGGGTATGGAGGGGTTGTCCGCAAGGAGGAGTCCTCTCGCACACCGAGTGGTCCCTCGTCGTGATCGAACTACTGGTAAGGCTAAATGAAGCAGGTATTTACGCTCAGGCGTATGCAGATGACGTTTTGATCCTAATTACAGGACAGAACGAAAACACATTAGCAGGCCTAATGAATTTTGCATTAGGTATAGTGGAGGTTAGGTGTAAGGAGGTTGAACTGTCCGTTAATCCCGAAAAGACAGTACTAGCCAATTTCACCATCAAATACAAGGTCAAAAAAATGGGTCCCATTCGGCTATTCGGGAAAACACTCACTTTATCCTAAGAGGCAAAGTACTTAGGGGTGATTTTTGACTCGAAGCTGAACTGGAGCATATACTTCGAAAGCAAGAAAAGGAGTTTAGCGGCTGCTTTCTGGGCTTGCAGAAGAGCTTTTGGGGCTACCTGCGGATTGAAACCTAGGATGACCTTATGGCTTTACACGGCGGTCGTCAGACCAAGGCTCTTGTATGGGGCCGTTGCTTGGTGGCCTCGTTGCAAACTAAAACAAGGTTACTTGCTTTTAGACAAAATCCAAGGGATGGTGACAAGGGGCATAACGGGAGCTAGAAGGTCCACACCACTGAAGGCTTTAGAGTTGGTGTTGGGCCTCCCACCCCTCGAGACTATGGTTAGAGCATCGGCACTTAAGGCGAAGATCAGGGTTTCTAAGGACTGGCTTTCGCATGAGGATGCGGAGATCGTCAAATCAATTGGCTTGAATCAAAAGCGGAGTGTAAAGTTAGATAAGGTCACCCGCAACTACAAATTCAAAATTCAAAACATCAGGTGACAGAGGGGAACCATATATACAAATGGTTCACGGACGGTTTGAAGAGCGAACTGGGAGTAGGTGCGGCAGCGTGGCTAGAGGGGAGCAGCAGAGAATTTGTGTCCTCACTAGAGCCCCACGCCACGGTCTTCCAAACGAAAGTTATAGCCATAAAAAGATGCGTGCTAGCCATGCTTGAGTAATCGTCAGCGCATTTATTTAACCATGGCTAAGTGACGCCGGCTCCAAACCGTTGAATGTTTACACTAAGATGGTGGAGCGTCCACAGCTTACAGCAATTGCCGCCTGGCTTCTCGTTGACTAACCTCGATGATTTTCTCTGGCATCACGTCGGGGTCACCCCATCCCCAGCCCGCTCAGTAACCCCACCAAACGACGTAGCGCTTATCCTTGGCGAATTCGCCTCGCTCCGTACGACCTTGACACAAATAGCCGTTACGAATAACCGAATTCTTGATATGTTAAATTTGAATTCAGGCAATCAAAATGGCGGACATCGAAGCCGATCGAGATCCAGAGGTCGCACCCCATCGCAAGGACCAAGGACCTAGTGCTACTATCATCGGCGCTTCAGGGAGAGGGCCAACAAGTGCGAGCAGCCCTGCACATACCCAACGCCGGCAGAGGAAAACTAGCACCGCTGCTTTCAACTCAGGCGGCCATCAGCAGCGGTAGTATAGCCAAAAATTGTCTGCACATTCATGACCGGAACACCAACGTACGCTTCCTGGTGGATTCCGTCTCAGTAGTCTCACTGCTTCCATGCTCGCTAATAAAAGAGCGGCTGCAGCGCAGCGACTTAAATCTATTAGCAGCCAATCCGCACGCCAATTGCAACGTATGGCCGGCGCATCTTTACGCTCAACCTAGGTCTGCGACGTGACCTCATCTGGCCGTTCATTATCGCAGACGTCGAGACAGCCATTCTGGGAGCCGACTTTCTCACGCAGACAGGACTTCTTCTAGACACTAGTCAGCGCAAGCTGAAGGACCCAGAAACCAACGCTCAGGTAGATGTAAAGAAAGCAGCAACATCCGTGCACTCAGTAGAACTGATAGACCCTACTGACGGTCAACAAAACAGATTACCTTATGACCAACTGCTAACTGAGCATCATGCCATCATCCGTTGCCTGCAATGTTCACAACAGTATCGTAAGACCTTATTTGCCTTCTTCACTTAGGCGGCGAGTATTTGAGGTCGTACACCTGCCGGCAAATCCGATGCGCCAGAGCAACTGTCAAGGCGATCTCCCAGAAATTCGTCTGGCTCAGCATAAAGAAGGACACCCACCGCTGGTCACGTTCCTGTGAATACTGTCAGCGCGCCAAAGTAGGGAGACACAACAGAGCTGCAATCTCATCATTTGCTGTTCCGGACAACCGTTTTGAGCATGTGCATCTGGACCTTATCATTATGCCACCAGTTGGAAATATGCGTTACTGCCTCACCATGATAGATCGCTTCTCCAGATGGTCTGTTGTGGTTCCACTGGCTGGCATGGAGCCGACACTGTTGCAGCAGCTTTCCTGGCTCATTGGATTGCATGGTTCGGATCACCTCTCACCATCACAACCGATCAAGGCACCCAATTCGAGTCGGCACTATTCACAGCCCTGGCTCGTGCAGTTGATACACAGCGCATTCGCACAAACCCATATCATCCTCAGACCAACGGACTCATCGAGCGATTTCATCGTACTCTTAGCCTTTAGACTGCCGGCATTTTTGCCTTATAAATTGATATTTTTTGGATGTGCAAAATTTATACATAACAACACCTCATAACTCTAGAGTAGCTGTCAAGGTCACAGGTGGCTCATATATGAACCAGTCCGACTGGCAACGGTCGGGTGAATGTTAAAAATTTAAAAATTTTTTAAATTACTATATATTCATTTTTAACAGAATTTTCTTGATATTACAATGTAATAAGATCCAAAAAATACTCCTTTAGTTATCAATAAAACCGTAATCATCCCAACTACCCCTATCAAGGTGGTGAAAATTTCGAAAATTCATTAGTAGACTGGTTTGGATCATTTCTACGATGCATTCTCATAAACACACTGTAACATGTGTAAAGCATACCCTGAAGTATATCCCAATCGATGGAGGTGCCAAAACTACCCCTAGTGAGGGGGTGACTTTTTAGCGAACGTTCTCGAAGACTGAAATATTCGACAAATTTGTTTACAATGTGTAAGAAATTTATTAGCAATATCCATATTTTACACATCTAAAACACTTTCCTTCTGCTAGACCCAGAGCTATCGACGTGGACGTAGAAAGTGATGTAGCTCCATTTTTATTTTTAATTTTTTTATATTTTTTAATTTTTTTTTTTTTAATTTTTTATATTTTTTAAAATTTTTATTTTTTAAATTTTTTATTTTTTTTTATTTTTATTTTTTTTTATTTTTAGTTTTATATAATTTTAGTTTATAATATTTCTTTCGTATAATAATTCTTCAGAACAAGATTTAATACAAAGAGCAACATCACAAGTTGAACATATAAAAAATCTCTGAGATCTGTTTTGTTTCAGAGAACATAAATGATATCTTCTTCTTTTATTGATTTTTTTTTTGGAAAATGCTGACCTACTAATCGAGAAGGAGTTGCAACATTTCGGGCTTCTTCATGTATATCAAGATTCAGTAATGCTCTTATAACTCGTATACAAAAAGTTAGAAACGATATTTTACCATTTTTTATTTTATAAAGAGCATGAGCGTTGCATAAAGCCAAATCGCTCAAATGTAATAATAATTTTTTATACCATTTCATAGATATCCTCACTGTTTCAGTCAAAGCCTATTGCTTATCAATAAGATCTATGCCACCCATACGTTTATTGTAGTCAATGACACAAGTTGGCTTGATTTTTTCATCCCCTGTAAGATAATGACTTTTACCTGTTGAAGCAAATTCAAGCTCATGGATACTTGTGATTATGTGAACATCCTTTTTATCTTCCCACTTTATCGCAAGCCAGGTCTCAGTATGGGCAACTTGTACTTCATTTTTTCTAACTTTTTGTTTAGAACAGGCATTCCTTTTCTATTTGACTTTACTGTACCGCATACTACTGTATCACGATCGTGCAAAAATTCAGCTAACTGAGGAGATGAATACTAATTATCTATTCACATAACGTGACCTTTGAAAAAGAAGGGTTGCAAAAAATGAGCAACAATATCTCCTGTTATGCCCAAGCCAAACTTATTATAATCCGTATCTGCTCCAGTAAAAATAACAAAATCTATGATATATCCAGATTGACAGTCAACTATTTCAATCAGTTTTATATCGAAACGATGCCTTTTCATCGGTAAATATTGTTTGAATTTGAGTCTTCCTTTCCACAGCATCAAACTCTCATCAATGCACCACTTTTTTCTAGCATTCAAACTTTTTCTAAACTATTCAGATAATCTGAAACAGGTCTGATTTTTTTAGACAGTGATTTACTACTACTGAATTATCTTGAAAATGTAAAAATCGTAATATCTGCTGATATCTATTATGAGATATTGTTTGATTGAAAATTGGAGTATAAAGCAGGGTATCGGTGCTCCAATAATCATTTAGTTGACCTTTTCGAACATGTCCCATTAGATATGAAAGACCCAAAAAAATGTTAAACTCTTCAACCGTCAGATCTATCCAGGCTTTCATTTTAGACCGATTTGAATTTTCTGGATTTCGAGATTGAAAAAGATTTGTTTCCTTCACAATTGTTTCTAGGATATTCAAATCGATGAAATTTTTAAAATAATTTATTGGTTCATTGCCTTCCAAATCAACATTTTCATTTATGCCTGCTACACCAGTAAAATATTTTATTGATGAATAAAAATCAATATCATAAATAATTTCCCCTAATGATGTAAAGTCAGGATCCTCCAAATCTACATCCGAAATATCAAAATTATCGTCGTTAACTTCATCTGGTTCAGATTCATCACTACTCCATGGATCAGGATCAACCATTTTAGTGTTTTCTTCTACCTACCTCAAAATATTTTATGATAAAAGTATCATTTAGTAAAACGATGACTTTCTCTTATACCTTTTGAAACGCAAATTGCTTGCGGATAAAGTTTTAGCGGGATCCCTCTAGCGGATGAAGCGTCAAGAGCGAGCATACTAAAAGGTATATTTCACCTAATTTCAGGGTACATTTTACAGACGTTACAGCATATTTCCGAAAGAAATCATGTAAAAAGTCAATAACCACCTAATAACGAATTTCTGAAAATTTCACACCCTTGCTAGTAGTAGAGGGGTAGCTTCCGCATTTCAATCAATTGCGGAAAAATTTAGGGCATATTTTACGCATCTTTCAGCGTGTTTACGGAAAAAACGTGTAAAAAGTGAATACCCAAATAATAACGAAATATTGGAAATTTCTACCCCTCGCTAGGGGTAGTTTTGGCATATCAATTGATCCCGGAAAAATTTAGGACATATTTCACAAATTTTACAGGTTATTTACTAACAAAATTTCAGTAAAAAGTTCAATAACGATGACAAGTTCAATAACGAGTTTTTAAATATTTCACCCCGCGCTAAGGGTTGTTTGAATACCTCGATCTGAAAATAGTTTCAACTGTATACTTTAAAGGTCAGAGAGCCTGCTTATTGAGAAAAATGCATCAAAATATCTATATCCATTATTAAACCTATTATTTTATTACTGTCCCATATATGATTCATGCCAGCAGTCTAAAGTTTAAAGCTGCACTCATGTGCGACACTGGAACGCCATCGCCAGATCGTCTTCCCATGATAATGCTAGGACTACGAGCTTGCTACGAGACGTAGGGTATCGTTCTAATTTCCTCCGAAGATTGTCACTGAAGGGGGAGTGGACGTGGCGGTTCGCCAGCAGTCTGAACTTCACGCCAATCAGGCTGGCCAACCTCAGCAATGCAGCCAGCATAACCGCCGCAGGAAGCAGGAGTTGTGTCCACGCCCTCTATTATTTCGGCGCCATAAAAGCGTGCCAAAACGTAACCCGCGCATCCCTAATTCCCTCGCGCTCCTTGCCTATAAAAGCCGAGCGGCGGGCTCGCTCTACAGCACTCCAGGAGTACTCCAAGAGCACGGCAGAGCTAACCAGTAGCCAGCAGTAGACGCAGTCAAAAGACGTCACACTCTCGTCAGTCACCACAGCGTCAGGAGGACCCAGCCGAACAGTCCTGTTCTCCCGCAGCTGACGTGCCACCGAGGGTCGGTGCTCTGCAGTTCAGTTGTAGCTTCATCTAACCTACCGGCACACAGCCGATCTCACCTCTTGTTTTCTGGAATCTCAAAATAAAAAATAGGAACTTCGTCTTTAATCGTCAGCGCATTTATTTAACCAGACCATGCCAGTTTCCCCCAAATATACATATATACAGTTTTATTCGTTTGCTTCATCATCCGGAAGTGCCAGTGCGCGTAGGGGCACTTCCGTATTATTTGTTTAAATTTAATCTCCCGCTTAGAGTAGGGACTCTAGATCTGATTATTTAAATAAAAATTAGAATTGCTCGCTCGTCGTTCGCATTCAACTTAGGCGAAGAAAAGAAAGAGAGAGACAGAGAGAGAGAGAGAGAGCGCTACAGCAGTGAGCGTCGGGCCATCATTTCTCATCTCTCTCAATCTCCTTATTCAAGCGTCACGCGCATACAGAGGTGTCTGTGTGGCGAGCGTGCGTCACAGCGTTAGGATAGGTTAAGCTAAGATAAGAATAGAAATTTAAATTTCAATGAACTCCGCATTTCACCTTTTATTAATTCAACTTTACAATTTTTTCCCACAAATCTAAAAAGAACTCAGAATAATTACACAAACAAAAATAGAAAAATCACAGATTGAAAATAACTTGGTATATTAGACTTATCGAAGTTTCGCAGACATCTAAAAAACTCGTACTCTTAAAATTGCAACTAACGACTTTTGATAGCGTGCCAGGACCTTTTGATTGCCCTCTGACTTCTATGGAAGCCACCCGAGCAATCTCAGCCCACAGCTCGCACAGCCGGCACTGTAACTAGGATTGAGATTGGGTCGGGTCCAACGTTTTGCCTCCTGCAAGAAAACCCAACCTCTTCGTATACTCCAAGGCATCCAGCAAGCTCCATCCTCTTGCCCTAAAGAGTACTACAACACTCCCAAGACTCATACAAGCCTCCAGCTCTCCAAAGCAGCTTGACGAGTCGAAATACTCACTTCTCGTAGATTCAGTGATTTGAGACACTCTAAGTCACTCATTGCACTTATACAAAGTTAACCCTTTAACGCCCAACTTGACCATTTTTCGACAATATTTTCAGTTTATAGAACAAAAAATTGTTAGAATTCATCAGAGAAGACGTGTGAATTTTTTCAGACTTTTCGGAGCGACTTTTGGATTGTTGGATATGGCCAATTTTTGAAAAATCAAAAAATTGTTCCGAAAATTCTGAAAAAATTCACACGTCTTTTCTGATGAATTCTAATAACTTTTTGTTGCATAAATTTTTCTCGTTACGTCGATCCAGATCGAGAAAAAAATCACGAACCTTTCTTGATAAGTTTGGTGGAAAAGGGGTAGTTTGGATGGCCGCCATTTTCAATTTCGGTATTGTAACTGTTTTACAATAAAGTATACATGCCATTGACCAAATATATACGTAGTAGACGTACGAGCGAACCCTCTTTCCATTCGAAAATTTGGGTTAAACAAATTTTTTTTCTCAAAAATTCACGTTTTTTTGCAAAAAATTGTTTATAACTTTTTATTGTTGAATTTTTCAACAAATCTAATACCGGATTCTGAAAGTACATAAAATTTTACGTTAAAAATGGTATCTCGAGAATTTCTTAAACCATTTTAAGTAAGTGTTACACACCACTGAAAATATTGTCGAAAATGGTCAAGTTGGGCGTTAAAGGGTTAATAAAGTCCTTGTGTGGAGAAGTGGTAATCACTCCCAGTCTCCACACAGACTACTAGGCCTTATCGCTCGGGATACTTGAGCGTTTCAAGGCAAGACATACACTAGGCACTGTGACTCAACTGTGCACTGGTTTTCTTAGAGGTCGAAAACGGGATGCCACGTTTAGCGACTCCCTCCGTGCACTTCTAATAACCTCCTGGTACATCCAAGCAGCCTTCTAAGCGTAGCCCTGCTTAAGAAATGCGTGTAAAGCTCCCTTCAGCCAACTCCACTCCTAAAACACAAAAACAATTAAACAAAGTACCTCGCTCTTTCCCAATTTTGAGCAAGATTTACACAACTCCCATCCTCAACAGATAATTATTATCTGAAAACACCGAGAAAGGTAGCTTGCTCTCTCTCTCCGCACCATCTAGTCCCTTTTCCCTTTCTGCAAGAATTCCAACTGAAGGAAAAGCCCGACCTTGTTGCCCTCGACCTGGTCCTGGATGGCATAGTGCAGTCAGCTGTGCGGTCAACGCGAGGCACATTGTAAAGCCCAGTGCGCACCTAGCCCGCCGCTCAAGTTGCGTGCGGTCCAGCAGACATTGCGTATATCTGCAGGACGACTGTAAATTGTCCTTCCTTGCATCTACGGTCACGATACCGCAAGAATTTGTAAATCATTGTATAAAGGGACGGGGGTGAGAGAATATATTGTAGTTTGTCAAATAACGATTTTTAATGGTTAGTTCCTCCTTTTCAATTCAGATCAGATCATCATTAGCCACACTGCACAAGAGCGGGCCCGTACGGGACATGCAGCGCATCGCGGTTTTTGTCTCCACGCGTAACTTTGCCGCGCAAATAAATAAAAATTCAAATAATTACGTGCAGCGGACTGCTGCGTTGTAGATAACACATATGTTTATCGCTAGCCATTTCTATTTCATAAGTATGATAAAATTCATTATAAAAGTATATTAGTATTATAAAACTGAATAAGAAAATAAACTTTCTTTCAAAATAATATCTGTTTTATAATCCCAACTTCCGGATCGTCATCACTAATACTAACAACTAAATTTCTGTTGCTGAGCGGGAGAATATTCTTAGGTGAAGCATAGCTGTAATTGATGCTATTGTATATGGTAGATTTACATTACAAGTTGTTCCAATTGCGATTTCTTTCAATTTCTTATTTTTCCTTTATCGTTTAATAATATTATGCAACAGTAATGAAGCTATATATGCATTTTATATATAACATATTACATTTCATAATAATATGTAATATGGTGCTGTTATGATGTCGATATCTTTTCTTAAAACAATATATAGTTTCCTGTAGTCATCTTACCATTATTAACTCGCTAAGTATTAAGCCTAAATACCTTATTAAACAAAGTATTTTGGCTACTAGTTGTTTTACTTTTACGTTAAAAATAACGGTCTTAGTTTATTTCAAATTTCAAAGTGATATTGGAAACTGCTTATCCTATAATTCAAAATGACCAATGAGAAAATTTTTTCCAAAATATAAGTGTGTAAAATTTAGTAGAGAAAAATAGGCAAAATCGTTTTTCCTTCAGTATATACTTAGTTTTCCATAAATTACCTTGCATAAAATGTTAGAGAATGTTAGAATTTTCTGCGATATTTTTTGTGAAGCCTTTAATTTGTTGAAATTGATCTGGTATTTCTAGAACTTTTTTAAAAATTTGTGGCAAAGACACATGAGTTCCGTACACTTTTTTCATTCTTAGCGACAACTACAAATGACTTGTTTTGTTTTGTACGCGAGCTGCTGCACACCGCCGCATCAAGGAATGTAGGTGTGAACGAGCTGCGGCCCCGTTACAATACAGACCTTGATCTAAAATAACAGTATTTTCTTTTACTAAAAGTTTTACAGTTACGTCAGTTTTGGTCTTTTGTGTTTTTGCAAGTGCAATAATATTTTCGGCCTTTTTTAACAAATTTCGACTAAATTTATTTGAGATTAATTGAATTTCTTTAAAAAATCAGATTGGATCTATGAAATAGCATTTATTATATAGTACAAAAACATAATGCAAATATTTTTATCATTTTGTATGAATATTAATTAGTTGCTGAATTTTCAAACGAAAAAGATCTCCTTCTATACTATTGCGACGAAAATAATCCCCTCGCTGAATTTTCCGACGAAAAAGATCTCCTACAATCTTATAAAACAATTTTCTACCAATACTATCCCATACTTTTTAATCGAGGGTGCATTTATTTAAACAAATTATTTTATTTTACGTTTTGTGTTATCCTTTTTTTTTTTTTTTATACAATTTAATGTTAAACGTAATTATTAAAATATCTAAAATGCAATTACAATCAGCTAAGGAGATTGTCATCGTTGTAAAAATGCTAGAGGGGATAGTCTTCGTCGCAAAAGTTCTAAAAAGGATAGTTTTCGTCGGGAAATCAGCTGAGGAGATTTTCTTCGTCGCCAAAATGCAGACAGGGGATTTTCTTCGTACGGGGCGTCGATGTAACCCCGCTAGACTTCTTCCTGTGGGAGCTATAAAGCAGACAGTTTGTTGCAGCATTCCAGGCAATCACCCCACAAACACGAATAGATCAACAAGAAGTTTCCGGCAGAGAATACAAGTGTGTAGTCAACAGAATGAGCATTTGATAGGGCAATTGAGGCACTGAAAAAGCTATAACTGGCTGGACGTTAGTGTCTTGCTTAAAGTGGCTGAACGTCGGGGTCTTGCCTTAAGGGGGCCAGCCTGGGTTAAATTGAAAAAAATACACTTTCCAGTATAATAGGTATAACAATTGTATTCATCACTTTTGATTGCTGGAAATTTTTACACTTTAACTACTCGCACAATTTAAGCTATTTATTCATTATTAAGACCCAAACAGTGTTATTTACCTCTAGCATTGTTCCATCAAAAACATTTAAAATTTTTATTTATTTGTCTACTTGCCATAGCTTTTCTCTCAATAAAGTAACTTATATGTCACCGGACCAGGTTTAAAATACTCTTCAATACCTGCACTACAGATGTATCGGATCACTTTTCTGAAAAAAATTACATAAAAGTTTACTGTGGACACTTTTTGTCCATTTTCGTGCAAAATATTAGTAATTGCCTAATATTTTGGACAAAAAGTGTTGAGCATGCCATTTCTAATGTCACCTACTAAGGATTTTGGACCTCGCTCTTTCCAATCTGAAGTCAGATTTTGTCTACAATGTGTAATTTTATTAATATGTCGCGTTTAATGAAAAAAAAAGCGCAAAAATCGATTTTCTTCTTGTATTTCCTAAAAATGTTATAATATCCCATCATAGGATAGATCTGGCTATCTGGATCTGGTGGCATATTTTGTTTAGTAAAAAAATGGCACCGGTCCCGACTCGAAATTCAATATGGCTGATCCAGTATGGCGGTTTTTTGATGAAATTTTTTTTTACACCTTTTTCGATTTTTAATTTATAATCTATAAACTATAAGAAAAAATTGTATAGAATAAGAAGTGCTTAGAAATGTCTAAGTAATGCAGAGGAATTTTTAATTTTTTCCTCTGCCAGACTATTAACAAATTCAAAATTTTTACAAAATCATTATAACAAAATTTGCACTGTATTCTTTTGATAATTCTAATTAATGTATATGTGTATATTTGTAATTTTGTAAATTTAATTTAATATATTATGTGACGCGGGGTACTGCGGGGTACCCTCGCGTCGTCGCGAGCTGGCGCGAGCGGGCGCGAGCGCGGCTTAGGTTAGGCTAAGCCGGCGCGCGGGGGAGAGATTGCCAGGTGGGGAATCTCGGGAGATTCTCTCGAGCCGTCAGCGAGGACGGACGCGTGTGCGTGCGTGTGCGAACGGGGTACGAACAAGAGAGTCGAGAGGAAGCCGTCCACGTGAAGGAAGCACGAGGTAGCAGCCGAGAACGAGCGTAGGCTGATACGGTTGTAAGTACCGCCCGTAGACTGTGTTGCGAGTGCGGGCGTGTACGCGGCGAGGGGTCGAGGAGCGCCTCGACTCTAGAGCGGAAGTTTTCGTTCGTCGAACGCGGGAAACGTTTCCCCCGTTCTTTTTCTCTCTCTCTCCGTAGATCGCGATCGCGGACTCTCGTGCGACGAGAGTCGCGGCTCTCGTAGAAGAGCCGCCGCGTAATTCGACATCGGAACCTCGAGCGCGGGCTCGAGGCCGAATTCGTTGTACATTGCGTGGAACGGGTAAGCGACCCGTTCCCTCGTATGCGTGCGTACGTGTGAGTACGTGTAGAGTAGGCGAGCGGCCTGCTCTCGGACGCAAACGTTTGTTTACGTGGAGCAAAGTCGTGCTCCGCGTAAACACCACCGATCGCGGACCGCGCGATCGGCCGGCGAATTCTCGACGCGGCCGAGAATTCGTAGGAGCGCGCGCGCTTGCGCTTGCGCGCGGCTCCGTTCGGCTTTACTCGGGCGCGTTCGGAGCATTCGGCTCGCGCGCCCGACATCTACTAACTTCTCCGGGACGCGACTATTGTAATTTACTTTGCAGAGGCAATAAAGGCCTCCGTTCTATATTTTACTTGCTCGCGTCATTCTTTCGGGTAGTCCGCGGGACTACACGGCAAACCCTCCTCGTCCTTAATCTCCCGGATACCGCCACTCTATCGTAGAGCTGAGCGGCCGGCATCAGCTGTCATCCAGGAGGACGACAGCCACGCGAACGCGAGGAGCGCGTTCGTGCGACAGCACGCGAGTACGAGAAGTGAGAGTACAGGCGTACTCTCACGTTGTATACGGGCCGCGGCGAGGTGTATTCGCCGTCGGGTGCTCGCGCGCACCCCGAGGTAAGGACCTCACGGGGCACTCGTGCGTGCCCCATTGCACCAATCTCGCGGAGGAAGGTCTCCTCCGCGAGATAATAGGTCAAGAACAACCCCGTTACAACTGGCGCCCATTAACGTGTGCATTGGAGGGAAGGACCGCGGCGCGACGAAACTTAGATTTTTTTTCGTGAATTCTTCCAGAAGCAGGAGAAGCTTTGTGAGTCAGCCACTAGGTGGCGACGCGCTTTTTCACAAGGAGTGAAAAAGCCGCGAATTTCGAATTCGATTTAAATTCTGGAGGTCGTGCGTGCGCGCAATTTAGGAGGAAAATTGAATTGTCTTTTAGAAAACGGAGAAGGAAAAATAGGGGGATTTTTCCACTAGTAGATTTAGGTGGAGAGAGAGAATCGCGTGTGGCGGCGAACGTTCCTTCAATTGGAAGGAGCGTCCGAAAAGGCGACTTCTCTTGTCTTTGCAAACGGATTTATTCGGAAAATAAATTTTTTGATTTTTTTTTTTTTTTTCGTGTTCGGAGCAATAATTCGAATAGACAGTTGCAGCCCTACCCTGCTCCTGTCAAAAATTTTTTTTTCGGTTTGAAATTTCTGGAGTAGATTTCGCAAAGCGAACAGTTACAGCCGTGCCCTGCTCCTGTTCGGAGGCTTTGCGAGACTGGAAATCACGAGGAGTTCCAGATTCGGATTAAATAAGCGAACGGTCGCAGCCGTGCCCTGCTTCCGTTCAAGTCGCTTTTAATCACTGAACACCCGGGGTGTTCAGACCCATTTAACAGCATACAGTCGCAGCCGTGACCTGCTTCTGTTTCGGGCAGCTGTTGAATGAATACTCGAAATTTCATTAAATCTTAGGCAAAGACAAGTAGAGAACTCACGCTTTCGGCAAGGGAACCTTTCGAGTTGGCTAGTTAGCTAACAATTGTAATTTACAAAAGTTGTAATTTACTAACACCCGAAACACGTTTGGGAGAAAATTCTAGATAGAATTTTTCCCGTTCAAATTGACCTCGAAAGACGAAAGTTTTCGAGGAAAATTCGTTTTCTCGCTGAATTTGGCAGCGAGAATTTCAGATAGAGTCGCGTAAAAATAAGTAGATATTTTTGACGCAGTTCAAACGCGACTGTGCTACAAACTGTAGGCAGTCGTAGAGAAATTCTCTAAAACGTGTTTCACCGAGAGAATCTCCCACACTACACAGTAGGCGTAGTTGCGCCGCCAATCGAAAGGGCCGTCCCATAAATTTTTTTCCGCGTTTTGGGACAGAGGGCAGACCTGTACACAATCAGGTGAAGATGGATCAGATGGAGTACAGAGCGGAACCCACGGAACGGGACGTCCAGCAACGGCTGCTGGCGATCCCAACTGTCGAACAAGACGACAGGAGGTCGTCTTCGTACGCAGACTCAGTAGTAGAGGATACTACAGAGGAACAGGTCGCAGACCTACAAACTCTGCTGGAAAGGATTCAGCAGGCGGTCGAACAACACAACGTCAGATACAGAGATCTGACGTACACGGTGACGACCCAGGCGAAGACCATCGCGACCCTGACGAGCAGGGTAGACCAGCTGACTCGAGAGGTCGAGCAGCTGAGGTCTCCGATGTCAAACACGAGGTTCGACATTCGGCAAAACGACTGGCAACGGGAATGTACATACCCAATGCAGTCATCGCCAAGGGTTGAATCCCAGGATACGTTCACGAGGAACTATCCTACAATCGGCTACAATTTGGACGGCACGCCGGCCGTCCAGAACACACAAAGGAGATTTCCGCCACGTGAGATAAGGACGTGGGCGGATTTCACCAACGGGAGGACCAATAGAGATCAGATTGGTCCACCCCAACAGCGAAATGAATCGCACAGGCAGAGGTCACGACGACCTCAGCCGCATTGTTAGCCGTTGGAACGTTAAGTTCACGGCTGAACAAGGAGAAGACGCGGAGTCTTTTCTGAAAACTCTTGAGGACAACGCAAGAGCAGCGAAGCTCAACGAGAGCGACATGCTGGCGTCGCTCTCATGCGTCCTCAAAGGAGTCGCTGGCATGTGGTATCGAAATCACAGCAGCGATTGGAAAACTTGGGCAGACTTTTGTCAAGCTACCCGGCGCAGATGGGGCTGCGCACACATCAGGCACGAACGCCTGCGGAACGACATGAGGCGCCGTTCTCCAACAGAACGAGGAACCCTTCAGCCACGAAATGACGTGCACGGAGAGCATGTCATGTGAGGTATCCTCAAAAACGGAAAGCAAATCGCAGGTTGGAGAGACAGGTTCGTCTTTCCACGCGAAGATAGCGGCAGAGGCCGCACCGACATCAACAGATCAGGGAAAGCCCGAAGCTCCAGTATCTGATGTCGGATTTCGGGAAGTCCTGGATTTGATAGCGAAACAATTCAGTTCGCTAAATGAGGAAATCGCGAAGGCGCTTCGCAATAAAAAGAGGAAAAGGCAGAGAGGGGAAAGCAAGGGTGCTTCCTCCTCGGCGAGTAAAACTGGCCGCTCCGGAAAAGGCAACTCAAAAAAGAGTAGTTGCAGCGGGAAGGACGGTCAGAAAAACGGACAGGCGAAGGAACCCCTCCGTTGCTACGGATGCAAAAAGAAAGGGGTGATTCGTGCGAAATGTCCGAATTGCTCGCCGGAAAACGGACAGCGGGGGGAGTAGGGCTCTCAACTGCTCCCCCAGACGCAACCGAAGCTTGTCAGGAAGCTTCGGAGACAACCTCCCAGGGAGTCAGCGGTACGGCACAACCGGACGTCCCTATGGAGGAATACCTGGAAACCAGAGGGTGGTTACAGGTGGAAGTGGAGAGTTTCCACTTCCGCGCTCTGTACGACACAGGCGCATCGGTCACGACGACGAGACCGACCGGCCTGCAGTTGAGAACTGCATGCGGCCAAACATTTATGCCAAGCGAGCACGCAGGGGCTAAGCTTGCTGAAGGTAGCACAAGCTCGACTATGAGTTGTGTTCACCTTCCCTTTAAGATAGGTGGCATAAGTAGGAAGATCATGGCGCTGATCATCCCTACACAGGACGTAGATTGTTACTTGGGCACGAATTTCACGACTGAATTCGGCTCGAGACACAATCCGCGGTCTAATCAACTGACGTTGGTAGATGACAACGTCAGCGTCGACCTCCAGCTGACATCGGTCAGGGAGGTGGACACTGTTCCAGTCGGCGCAGTAGGCATAGGCCGTACGACCGAGGAACAGCCTGCACAAGTGGAGGCACTTGCGCAGCAGCTGGTCGGTGAGGAGCCGACCACATTTGGGTGCACCACGAGGGTGACCCATATAATTGATGTGGGAGATGCTCGTACTGGACGCTGGCGTCATCACACCATCCACGAGCCCATGGCCAAGCTCGGTCGCGATGGTAAAGCAATCCGATGGAGGATACCGGATATACATCGACACGAGGTCGAAAACGTTCGAGGAGCATCTCGAACACCTTCGCAAGATCTTAGGCCGTCTACGAGAGGCGGGCCTAACGATCAATTGGCAGAAAAGCCACTTCGGCCAATGCGAAGTCAAGTACCTGGGTGCGGTGCTGAACCAAGAAAGGTTCCGTCCCGATCCAAAGAAAATAAGGCCGGTACTGAAGTACCTGGCGCCGAAGGACGTGAAGCAGCTAACACAGTTCTTAGGCAAGGCATCGTGGCATAGGAGGTTCCTGAACAGCCTCGCCACGATGGCCAATCCGCTTACGCAACTTACGGAGAAGGAGCGTAAGTTTGAGCAGCGTCCTCACACCTGCCGAGAGGACCTACAGCGTGACAGAACGAGAGTGTCTCGCTGTAGTATGGGCGATAAGGTTTCGCCCATACATCAAAGGCTACACTGTCTGAGTAGTCTTGGATCACATCTGTTGGCGATGGCTGCGCACACTGAGTGGTCCAACAGGTCGATTAGCATGGTGGACCTTGGAGCTGCAAGGTCACCAGTGCTTTGTTGAGCACAGGAAGGTGCGCTCAACAACGTCCCAGATGCCCTTTCTCGTATGGACGAGGAGGAGGGCGGGGAGACACCAGTGGCTGGTGTCTCATGGACAAAAGACTCAAAGATCCAAAGATGGAATGGGTCCGGGGTAGACGGTTCTACTCCAACGACGAGATGTTCCTGAAGAAGACGAGGACATCGAGACCAACGCCCGACCTCCGGGGGAAGGCGGGAGTCGTGTGGACGCGCCCACGACTCCATCAGCAGGCGCTGATGAAGAGAAGAGCGTTGCCAGCGGGCAAGCGTCTCAGACTGGAAGCGCCCAGTCTAGAGAAGGAAATGTGAAGCGACAACGCGGAAGACCGCGAAAGACAGGATTGACTTAGGGAGCCATTCCTTACAATTCCTTTCTTCTTTCCATCCTTTCCCCAAACGGAGTAGTTGGAGTTAGAGGAACGAGTCGTAGGACTCTTCCCTGGAGAGCGCCGGGGACAAGGCGTTTTCCAAAGTGTTTGGCGTGCAACCGCCGCCGGAACAGCCAGAAGGGGGCACCCTGGAGGGGATCCCCGAAAAGGCTGAGGAGGTTGGGGCGAGGCCCAACCACCACCCAGCAAGCATGCTGGCAACCTGCTGAGCGACCAGGAGGTCGTTCACCACGACGTGATGAGCAGCGCGGCTGCCCACCGTCTAGCGAGTGGCCAGGAGGCCACCCGCAAAGAAGCTGATCGGAGAGAATACCGATCGTTGTGTACGCTGGCCCCGAGGCTCGGAGCCGGGTACACAGGGCATCCCGGGGTCACTGGAGATCGGCGGGAGTGCCTAAGGAGACAAAATGGTGTTTCGTCTCCGTTTCAAAGAGGAGTGCGTCGAGGAGTACGTACTCCGCCACAAACGGTTTTTCATAGCCATTGTGGGAAGAGCCCACACAAAAGGACAACGCGCGCGATGAGGCGCAAGTCCTGGTGCGTGCGTCTGCGATAGTGGCAGAAGCGCAAGCCCGACGGGTCGGCAGACTGGCCAAGAGACGTGCCGTGCCGAGTCCCGTCACCCATTGTACGTGAGAGCCAATGGCTTCGTGCTCTGCACGTACAAAATCACGACGAGGTTCGTGGTTAGTTTTTTTCTCCTATCCTGCCCCCTTGTTTCCTACACTACCGAGGTTTGGCTCGCTGATAGTGGCAGAGGCCGTCAAGACGTAGCTTAACGGCGTCTGGGAGGAGGGTGTGACGCGGGGTACTGCGGGGTACCCTCGCGTCGTCGCGAGCTGGCGCGAGCGGGCGCGAGCGCGGCTTAGGTTAGGCTAAGCCGGCGCGCGGGGGAGAGATTGCCAGGTGGGGAATCTCGGGAGATTCTCTCGAGCCGTCAGCGAGGACGGACGCGTGTGCGTGCGTGTGCGAACGGGGTACGAACAAGAGAGTCGAGAGGAAGCCGTCCACGTGAAGGAAGCACGAGGTAGCAGCCGAGAACGAGCGTAGGCCTGATACGGTTGTAAGTACCGCCCGTAGACTGTGTTGCGAGTGCGGGCGTGTACGCGGCGAGGGGTCGAGGAGCGCCTCGACTCTAGAGCGGAAGTTTTTCGTTCGTCGAACGCGGGAAACGTTTTCCCCCGTTCTTTTTCTCTCTCTCTCTCCGTAGATCGCGATCGCGGACTCTCGTGCGACGAGAGTCGCGGCTCTCGTAGAAGAGCCGCCGCGTAATTCGACATCGGAACCTTGAGCGCGGGCTCGAGGCCGAATTCGTTGTACATTGCGTGGAACGGGTAAGCGACCCGTTCCCTCGTATGCGTGCGTACGTGTGAGTACGTGTAGAGTAGGCGAGCGGCCTGCTCTCGGACGCAAACGTTTGTTTACGTGGAGCAAAAGTCGTGCTCCGCGTAAACACCACCGATCGCGGACCGCGCGATCGGCCGGCGAATTCTCGACGCGGCCGAGAATTCGTAGGAGCTCGCGCGCTTGCGCTTGCGCGCGGCTCCGTTCGGCTTTACTCGGGCGCGTTCGGAGCATTCGGCTCGCGCGCCCGACATCTACTAACTTCTCCGGGACGCGACTATTGTAATTTACTTTGCAGAGGCAATAAAGGCCTCCGTTCTATATTTTACTTGCTCGCGTCATTCTTTCGGGTAGTCCGCGGGAATACTCGGCAAACCCTCCTCGTCCTTAATCTCCCGGATACCGCCTACTCTATCGTAGAGCTGAGCGGCCGGCATCAGCTGTCATCCAGGAGGACGACAGCCACGCGAACGCGAGGAGCGCGTTCGTGCGACAGCACGCGAGTACGAGAAGTGAGAGTACAGGCGTACTCTCACGTGTATACGGGCCGCGGCGAGGTGTATTCGCCGTCGGGTGCTCGCGCGCACCCCGAGGTAAGGACCTCACGGGGCACTCGTGCGTGCCCCATTGCACCAACTCGCGGCGGACA
>JACCID010000471.1:0-58114 GCA_018906775.1 Sycophila sp. Sp_5 | reverse complement strand
CTAGAGTATTTTTGTCACTGTAAGCAATATCATGTTGACGACAAGCTTCGTCTAAAGGATTGACCCCCTTATCTCCTTTATTGACTCGTTTTGACAGGTTAGTGCCAGGTCCACAAAATTTGTATCCTGGTACATGCATTTCAAAAGGTAACAGATCAACAAAGAGCATCCAAAACACTTTCTTCATTATCAACTTTTACTTTTTTTTTTTTTACTACTTTGTTGCTCCAGTCTCGTCCATTGTATTAAATTAGACTTGATAGGATCAGTACGCTTTCTCTTCTTAGGGACGGGTGTGTCGCCAACCGGACGTTTTCAAACATCCCTATTACTATCGCTACCGATAGGATCTTCGTATTCGCTGGCACCACTTACACTTTTATTCAAAGTTCTCTCCGATAAATTAGACTTATTAAGCTTGGGTGATGAAGTTGAAAATGAAGTGTCCATAAACTGCAAGACTCGAGTGTTTCCGATAAATTCTCGAGGCACACCTGCTTCTCGAAGAGCTGTGGCAAACTGAGGATACCCTGCAGGTGGCCGTATCTTTTTTCTCTCCCTCATTGCATCGTTTATAAGGTCAATAATGTTGCTTTTCGAATCAAAACGCCATCTATAAAAATTTTTCCATCAGCACCCCAACTAACTCTGCTGAAATTTCTTAGATACCTTAACAAGTGCTTTGCTTTATCATTGTATTTTGCCGGAACACTAGATACAATGCGTGCATCCATTTGATCTGCGGGGTCAGCAGTGTCACCGATCTCCTCCCCCTCATCCTCCTCGTCCTCATCCATCTTTTTCACTTCATCATTTTCTTATGTCTACTGTCAGAATCCTTAAAATGTAGATATCTCTGCAACACCTGAGAATACTGCTCCCATTTTTTACGTTGATTTACACTATCCACAGAATTCAAGATGTCGTTCATCTCAGCATCGAGTCTACTCATTGTTGTCCCCGGAGTTTGAACAGAATTTAATTTTCCATGAATCGACAGGTTTTGTAAGCGATCCACGCTTTCCTTCGGCAGTAAAACCATCTTCTTTGCATGCTCCATTTTTTTTATTTTTTATTTTTTATTTGGAAATTAAATTTGATAAAACAGTCCCGATTAAAGGTGCCAAAAGAAGGGGGAGAAACCTCCGTGTTGAACGATGATTCTCTTTTTATTTGAGAAATTATCTGAAGAATTAGCCAATTTTCTTAAAACAGTAGCGTGTTTACGTAACCGTGATTTAGTAGTCTTTGTAAGTGGTATATTACCTTGAAGCACGTTTAGAGCACACTCACAAATATATCTAATAAGTGCTGTGTCTGCTTTTTGAAGAAGTGCCTTTTGTTGTTCCGGGTTGAGATGATACAACGCACGTAATATGTCAGTGTGTTTTTGACTAATAATCCTGCGACTCCCTCCCGCCATCATAAAGATAGAACTGAAAGCTCATTACAAGGGTCAGCGGCTTTTATCGGTCTTCGAGGAATATATACGTAGTGGAATTCGTCGTCGGGAAAGATACAAGCACGAAATCGACAATTATCCGGTGTTCTTTGCTTCAAATCAAACAAAAGATAGCCAAATGCTCGGGAGGTGGCATCCCAGTATGCCTCTTGTAAGAAGCGCGGATCTTCGGGACACAATTGACGCGCAAGATGTTTTATTTGTGTACGATCGCGTAAATTTCGAAATGCTACAATATACTGTGCATTAAGCGATATATCGCGCTGTCCTTTACCTTGATGAAAAATGTTTTGAGTTATAAAAATTACACTAAGGTTATTATGATGACTGCCTTTTGTAAATAAATTCACAATAGCACTACTCGAAGAAGACTCGCGCATTAAATCGTCGAGAATCAGTAGTTTCGGTCTTGGATCACTTGAGTAATCCTCGTTTCTAGGAAGTCCCTCGCGAAATTCAATATTTTTACCGAGATTCCTGTAACCCCCTTGCCACTCAGCATAATAAAAAATAATACGGTCAAATTTAGTATCACTCATACGATCAATGTATTTTAAGAATTTTTTTACAAATTCAGTTTTACCACACCCAGTTGGTCCGCAAAGCATCGACGTCCACGGATGTTTCCAACGCGTATCTATATTGAAGACTAATATTTTAACAGCGCGATGTTACTTTTTAATATAAAAAATATCTTATTTGCTATCATATGTTGTGCAGAGGAGTGGGAGGGAAGGAAAGAGAGAGAAGACAAAAATATATATATGTTTTTTTTATTCATTTATCTTTTAAAAGTAAATACATAATCTACAATAATTTTCACATATTATTTTTTTTTTGTATGTTTATGTTTAAACGCTTTCAATTACAACTTTTTTTTTATATATTCAGCATATTTCAGATTAAATACATAACCTATAATTTTCTCAATTCTTTGTATTCTCATATTAAATCGTTCTCGATCGCGAGCATCCTCCTCCCACATACCAACTCGTGCTGTACGACTTGCAAACCCCCATACATACATTATTTGAATTTTCACCTTATCACTAAACCGCACAATTTTTTTTTCTTCTTTTTTCGGATTTAGTTGTACTGCATGGGTGGATGATTTATTCCCTCCTTCTCGATCCTTCTTCTTCTTCTTCTTCTTCTTCTTTGAATTCCATTTCTCCATTGGCAAGATACTTGAGATATACGTTCTTCGTAGTGATATCCTTTTCAAAGTTGTTATAGACGTTCGTATCACTGATAAGTAGTTTATTTATCCTGCTGGGCAGAAACAATGAGAATTCCGATGACTCTGATGAAATATTTTCTTTAAGCGTTAACAATACTTTAGTACCATATTTGGTGTTAGCTTTTCTTATAAAGTTAACGTAATAACGTTTATCTACAATTAAATCTTTTAAACTTCTGGTGGGTGGATATGAAAAAGGAGTTTTCGCTACCGCGTTGATCTGCTCCATATTCAAACTTAAACTGTGTTAAATGTGATATCTAATTGCAATTTCCACTATCGTATGACTGAATCTAGTCGCCGAGACGGGAATTTATATTCATAAAAAGCTGTGTTTGCAACAGCCCCCCACCCTACCCCCACTCCTCTTTTTTCAATAAAAGCTTCTGATTCGTAGTTCCACCACCACCGTCACTACTACTACTCTGTTTATTTGTGTATCCCCTCCTCCTTTTCCTTTTATTCACCCACTTTGTAGCCGTATGGATAACTTTTGTCCAACCCAATAAATCGACGCTTTCCGTAAACAGGCTTGCAAGTTTTTTTTTTCGATAACTGTCATTACTTCATGGAAAGCCGATCTTCGAATAGCGGATGACGATAGAGTAATTTCATTACCCCAACCAGTCACCAAGTCGCGTATGCTATCGTAATTGATTTTTTGACTGTTGACAAAATTCAGCCTTATACCTTTTACTTTGCATACACATTTTTCGTCACCTGTAGACGTTTTAAATTTGTATGCATAAAATTTTGGACCACCGGAAATGAAAGAGGTGATAAAACTCCCGACACCATATTCAGATAACTCATCTGTTAACTCACCCAGCATACTGCCTACAGGTAAATCGGGTTCTTCATCTTTGCTTACATAAAAAACTGAATCTGTATCATAATATAATGCTCGAGAACCTAGTTCATTTAAATAATCAAATAATTTCAATCGTGCTTGAGCTGTCGTAAACGCTGCGATAACAACGCTATTGGTAGGGCTCGAGAAGAACGTGTCATCTCTATAACTCCACCCGACGTACAATATCTCATCGTTAACTGGTAGCACGCCAGTGATCTCAATTTCTTGGGTATTGAGTAAATCATTTAATCTTTTGGCTTCTGTTACCACCTCCGTTTTTGGCATATTTTCTTTTTGCCCTAATTTCCCCCATAAAGAATTTAAACACAATTTCGCTACGGATCTCAATCCAGCGTTAAAAGTGATATTATTTTTATTTAACTGTATACCTTCGGATCTTTCAAGGCCGTATATGTATCTCTCCTTATCTTCCTCACTGACACATTCTGGAGGATATCCGGAGGCTTCGGTTTTCTGTTTAAAAAATTCATCAATATAAGAGGCAAATATACCACCGTCTTTTGATTGAGCATCGTACTGAGTCATTTCATATTGCCAAATTTCTTGAACATCTTTAATTACGTATCTCAACTCTACACTCCGTTTTATCTCCTCTGACACCCATGTACCGTGCAATACTCGCTCGTTCGGATCATCATGAGGACAATCTTCTTGAATCATCTCTTCGCAACATGAGCGACATAATGGAAATATTAATTTTCCATGCATCCGGACAGGTAGAACTGGATGGTATAGGTTACGAGGTGGGAGGATATCACACATGATAAGGTCTGTAATGTTAGAAATATCTAAAAAATGATCTCCTAATAATTCACAACATTCATTACCAATATATATTTGAGGATGACCAATCGGATATTTACCGGTTTTACAAATATACGGGTATAATGAACATACATCAACGTACTTAATTTTTTCACTATCTTCACACTCGTAGATGTTTACAGTATTACCTGTACGACCTCCAAAGAAGGAATCGCGGGGGTTTATTGGCTTTCGATTGATCGTTTCAACGTTTCTCTCTATAAATATATTTAAGTCGACATTTTCTGAAATTTCTCGGTTAAAGGTACACTCCCACATTTCAATTAGTTGATAGTTACTTGCCTTAATTTTTTCGCTAATAGCACAAGTTTTTTCACATTTATCATCCATTGATTCACCACATGTAAAAGGTTCATCTCTATTCATTTTAAAACAACGAGGACAGCCATGCCAGAAACAACCATGAAATTGAAGAACGACACCCTTATGATTTTCATTTACCTCAGGTTCGCAAAACCCATCGACACGAATACCTTCTATAAGTGTTTTTTCCCGACCCCGACCAGCGTGAATGATAGTTCGAGCTAAAACCTGCTCCATCCAGTATAACCACTGAATTGCTTTATTAGATTGATTATCCGCCATTCGGTAACCTCTTACTGGAGCTATGCCTATTTGATTCTTTTTTAAAAAATTTTTTCGGTACACACGTAAGCAGGTAGAGGCTATAGTAACACATTCTTCGAATGGATCTACATTAAATTTCATGAAATTCGATCGAAAATTTAAACAGGCTTGTCTTAAAATGTTTACATCTTGTTTACAATATTTTACAATTTCTTTTTCAAAATTAAATACATAACCGGATGCAGTTTGTTCATTGTACCACTCTAGAAATTTTGATCTATGAGCAGAAGTCATAGAGTTGATAGCATACATTTCCAACGGCGGCAAAGGACCAACATAAGATTGATTTTCAGGAGTATTGAATAAGTGTGGGAATGTACCTTTTTCAATCTCCAATAACCCGTAAGATTCTGGGAGACTGCTTAATGGCATGTGGAAATAATTAAGACTATCAATAAATTTTACATTTATGTATTCTATCATAATAATCTTTGTACCATTCAGAATCACCGATGGTTTAACGCATCCTCTATGATTCTCAACAAGATATTTAAATATAAATTGGGCATCGAACCCTTGCGAGTTGTGTGCTATGCAAATTGTTTTTTTAAAAGATGTTTTTCGCTCAAGTGCTAAGTCTACTAGCTGTTTGACAGGGTCTTTGGTGAAAACATACTCACGCACACCACAATGTTCACAATTATTAGAAATATTACAATCATCAATACAAAAAGTACAGACTTGTTGAACCACACATAAATTAGGAATATGTACTTTTTTATCATCATCACCTAATACTGACACGGTTTGTTGTGTTTCAAAATCATAAAATAAAAATAAGCTATGTGGTCTTACATTTTTACATTTAATTGGCTGCATGTAACATAAGTGACCAACTGGCAAATTTTCATTACACACAGAGCAAAAAGATTTCCCACATTCGTGACGCATTGATTGACTGAACAATCGTACAGTCTTGTGACATGTTTGGCAAATTTTAATTGCCTTACATACGGTTGTTCTTGTTCTGTTAAAGGATCCTTGCGCTAAATGATTTTTAAAACAATCAGCACCAAAAAAATACCTAAAGCATTGATCGCATTTCCTTTGATTTTGAGTACTATCACACACTGGTGTTTTTAAACACTTATAACAGCGGTTAGAGCACCTATGATCTTCTACACGTTTATAACTTTTATTGCACGGTATACAATATCCTTTGCTTCCTGATGCATCCACCAAATTTAGAATCGGCTCATAATGATTCGAATTTTCGTAATACATTATTCGAAGTGTGTGAAGTATGTTTCCGTAAATATCTATTACGAATCTTGTCCCATCGTGAAGAGGTAAACTGCCCGTACCAAAGGTATGAAATGAGTATATCACTATAGCTATACCATGGTTAGCAAGAAAATTTTGAAACTGATGTATTTCCGGAATTCCACAGCCGTCGGGGGGGATCGTTACTTGTGCCATATTGACAAGTTTCAGAGCCTCTTGTTTTTGAAAACTACTGTTCCATTGACGGATTTTATTCCAATATTTATGTAAATCACCCGACCTTATCTGACCTCTAATACTGTATGCAGTCGCAGCGACAAGAGACCGTGGTAGACATAGATCATCATCATTACGAATTTTTAAAATCGAGCGTTTGTTCACGCATTCTTCCGTTAACCTTACACGTCCTTGACCTCTCACATCTTTCACTAATGCACATTTAATTATCAAAGAATCGTCAATGTTAAAATTACTGGCACTCTGGACCGCACTAAATATCATCTGCCACAAGTCATCTACATCAAAATTTTCGATGAGTCGAAAAGATAGCCATAAACCTCCTTGATTGAAATGATCAGATTCTATAGTTAAACCAATAAAATCTGTTGGATCACGACCTGCAGTGAGGCGGGCGTGTAGCCGGTTCATACATCCTTCTAACCACTCGAAAATATTAGCACCTTCAGGTGGGGCGGGAATCCGACCTTGAATTTCGATACCTTCCATTCCAAATCTTCTATACAACCGAGATGACTCTTCCTCAACTATAAAATTGGGCAAAACTTCTTCTTGAACATCCTGTCTTGATACTCCTTGTCCACTCTGTAAAAAGGAAACTGTAAAATAAAAAAAATCCATTCAATAAAAATAAAATGAATCTATGCTTTGTGTAAGCGTTCAACTTACATTCCGTCTCTTCTTCTTCATCGGTGGAGGAACATGTGCTGCATGTTGCCGATGATGATGACGATGATGATGAACCTGTCTCCTCCTCCTCAACGTGTAGGTCTGTCTGCAACCTCTCCTCCTCCTCCATAACACGAAGGTTCTCTTCTTCTTCATTATCAATATTGCTTTCACAATTTAATATAACATCATCACCCTCGACGTCATCACTCATTTCTTGTATAGCTGTCCAAAAAAATTTATATCCCTTATCATTTAAAAAAAATTTTAATTTTTCTATTGAAGCGATAACGATGATTTTTTAATGGATCGTAGATCGCGAACCGAAGAATCTAAATTTCAAGTCAAATTGAGGATTCGATTAGAATTGAAGAAAATTATTTTTTGTAAATGGGTGAGATCGAGTGAACGTGAGATAAGAGCAAGCGAGACGAGTGCTCGACCAGGTCTTATCACCCAGGCCACATGACTCATTCGACCACTTACAGAATTTAAATTTCGGTAATTTTCAAAATTTTTTAATTTTTCGCGCTGAGATCGACCGAAGAGCTGAGGGTGAAGCTTCTGTTAAAAAATCGTCAAAATATCTTTATTTAATAAAAAGTTAGCTTTTACAATTATTATTAACTTTTTTTCTATTGAAGCGATAACGATGATTTTTTAATGGATCGTAGATCGCGAACCGAAGAATCTAAATTTCAAGTCAAATTGAGGATTCGATTAGAATTGAAGAAAATTATTTTTTGTAAATGGGTGAGATCGATTCGACCACTTACAGAATTTAAATTTCGGTAATTTTCAAAATTTTTTTATTTTTCAAATTGGGATAGACTGAAGGGTATGTAATGTAAATATAGTTAAAAATTCGTCGATATATCTCAAGCAGATCGTAAATTAATTTATCAGAAAAAGACTTACCATGCTGTAATAATATCTCTTGTATCGATGCATGTTGTTGATAATTCCTACGATGAATTGTTTCCACAACCATTGATAGAACACACTTATTATTAAACAGTCCACGTTTAAATAGATAATTAAGTGTGCTTAATGCACAATGTGACAAAATACTTTTTAATTTTTTTAATAACACCTCCTTTGATAATAATTTTAAATTTTCTTTTCTCACATATTTAGCAATATTTTTAATAAATGGGTCTCGCTCCACACATACACGTAGAGTACAAGCAAGAACACTGTGTGCATGACTTTTGGATATATCCATTTCAAATAAGTAACGACTATCTGTCTTTAAGATCACTTGTGAACTGAAAATGAACGCTGTGGATTTTGCTGTATTTAAAGAGCTAGATTTTTACAGAGAAGAGAGGGGATTGTGGAATATTCGGGTGCATTTCGGTCAGCACTATATACCCCTATTTTCTTTTCATTTTCGTGGAAGAAAGCTGCCTCGAGAGATATGATCTCTCCGCATCAACCAGCTTAAAATTTGATGTCAGATGCAGATGGTTGTTAGTCATCAGTACATACTCTTCAGCATTTTATATTACTTAAAAAACAATACTCATAGTTTCACTGCTTTCATTTTTGTGGAAGAAGCTTGCCTCGAGGTATATGATCTCTCCGCATCGGGCAGCTTAAAATTTGATGTCAGCTACACGCTCCGTAGCTTACAATAACCAACATGCACGTACATCTCTGGAGCTTTCTCGAATCGAAACTGCAAGGATCAGCAGACTCAAGTACATCTACAACTTTCGGGGCGCGCATGTCTAAGCGTGAGAATGAAGATATGGTTTAGCACAACATATCAACAAGAAAATAGAGCGCTTGTTTTGACCTCGAGACGCCTCCGTAGCTTACAATAGTAAGCATACGCGTGTATCTCTGGAGCTTCCTCGAAACTGCAAGGATCAGCAGACTCGAGCGCAGCTGCATCTTCCCGTGTGCACGTCTCAGCGTGAGAATTAAGCTATAATTTGTACGGCATATCAACAAAAAAAAAAAAAATGCAGCGTTTGATTTGACCTCGAGACATCACGTGCATCCCTGGAGCTTTCTCGAGGACTGTAAGGATCAGCAGACTCGCACACAGCTGCAACTTACCGTGCGCTCGTGTCAGCGTTAAAAAATATTAATTCAGTTGCGAGGATGCTCCCGGGTGAGTAGCATCTCCGGAAGTTGTCGGGCTTATTTTAAAAAATGAATATTAATACGGCTATCGAATCATTACAAGACTTTCAATACGTCGGGGAATGGGAGATTGAAATATTGAACTATTTAAGATTGCGACGGGAAAACTCCCCGACCCCGTCGAAAGTGTCTGTTGGCAGCAGTAGCAGTGCAACACAATTTTGTGGGTTTAACGCCGATAGCTACAGCGAGGAAGAGGAAAGGTATCGTCAAGGTTTCCTCAAGTTTTTTGATAAGGAGATAGCTGCTACCACCACCACCACCGCCACGACCTCGAGTACCTTGGGGCAGTTAATATCTAGTGCGGAAAAAAAAGTGTGTCGGCAAGACGCTTGCGTTTATTGCGACAGAAAATATTACTTACAAATAAGTGAGCAAAAAATTGTTTGGCGTTATTGCAATAGGTGCAGAGGGTGGATTTCCCCCTTCTGCACCTCTGACTCAAAGTGTATGTCCCCGTTCATGTAAGTGTGGGGAGGAGAGAGAGAGAGAGAGAGAGACCAGCGAACATCGGGGGAAAAATAAAGAATGGTAAGTGTGTATATGTGTGTACAATAAAGTGTTGTCAGCAGTTTCGAACACTCTCTACAGTATGACTCAGTAGTTTGGGCCCACTGTGGAGCGTCTACCCCCCCCCCCCCCACTCCCCCTCCGGTCATTACCTCTCTGGGAGGAGGAGTGGGGGTTTGTTGTGACGCTCCATAGTGGGCCTATAACTACTTACAGCGTTTGTAATTAGGTTAGTTATGCGAGAAGTGTGATCGAAATAAAAATATCTTTAAGACGTCGGTAAATTGTGATTCAAAAGTGACGGACAAATAAAAGAAGGTCTTCAGAAGAAAGAAGTTAAATTATTTTTTCTACAATAAATGCAATATTGAAAATTCATAAAATCATGTTGTAAAAATTATAACACGAAGTTGTAAAATTTACAATATCGGATTGTAAAATTTACAAGCATTGTATTGTAAAATTTGAATGCTACAAATTTTACAATATAAATAGTAATTTTTATTAAAATTGAGTATGTCGCCGCGTTACAATATTTTATAGCAATTTTTACTATATTTTTAATAAATTTTATAAAAAAAATTTTTCAGTGTATAATTCGACTGGAGTCGCTGCAGCGCCGCGAACGACAAGTTCGATCGATATTGTAAGAATCTTACTATGTAACAAAAAAATTTTACTATGTAACATAGTAAAACTCATAGATATTGACGAATAAAGTACATTTTGTTAAATTACTTAGTAAAATATATTCAGGTGCGAACAAAATTTAAATTGTTTTTAATAAATTTTACATCGTTACTATACAAATATTACTATTTAAAATTTTCACTTTGTTACATAACAATTTTTCTTAAGCATAATAACATTATTTAATCGAAAATAAAATAAAAATTATTGAAACTGTAGGGAAGTAGGCTATAGTTTCAATATGAGTCCCGATTCCTATTGTTACTTAAAAGGAGAGGCTATCAGATCCGGGTGATGAATTTACCTCAAATTGGTTTTCGTGTTTAGTTTATTAATAACAAAGAGTTTATTTTATTAATAACTTTCGTATAAAATATATTACCTGTTTATATTATTTTTAACTTCAAGTAATCTAAATACATTAAATTCTAATTCTCCAAAATGATTGGATATACAACTATTTAAATGTCCTACAAAGAATTAATAAAAAGGTTTTTGAAAGATCTAAATTAAAAGAAAATGAAAGCAAAAAATTCTTAAGAATGAACAAATTGAGTGATTAAAAAATTAAGGCTCCAGCATGAGTATATAAAGTCTACTTAGTTTTCGAATTAACGACAAAAGTAATATAACATACTTTTTTAAAAAATATTATATTCAATTCAATTTATATGAAATCTAAATGATTCGAAAGAAATATAGCGTTTTGCCATAATTTTTATTTCACCGCACAGAATCTTTCTTTAGGAGAAAGCAATAAATCCTCATAAACATTTACATTGGCATATATTCAATGATGTTTTGCAACTGTTTTTATAAATAAACACGCTCTCGTTAGTTGATTGAGTGTACTTATCTCTGCGATTACCAGGACTCAAATCTATTCACCCTCCAGTCTTTCAATACTAATAGTCGAAGGATAATACAGATTAAGTCCCCCTTTACTTGTCGACTTCTAAACCGTTTTGAAGAGCTTCAAAGTAAATGTGTTTGCTGCTTTAGAGATAATTCAAAACAATTACGAATAAAATAACCGATTTATCGCCCACACATTTTAATTGAACAAACAATAAAATTTAGCAGTTAATATAATTTTAGACATTATTAAGAGATGAAGAAGCAAAGCAGTAAAATTATTGTAGTTACGCATTTATCTAGCAGGAATAATATCGAAAGTTGTAAAATTTTTGTTAGCAATTTAACTAAAACTTTTATCGAAACTTGGTTAAAACTTTCTAAAATGATTCTATAGTCCAATATAATAAAGATGTGTCTAGGGATTTTTTTCAATGAAGTTCACTAACAAAATTGAATGAGTTTTTTTTTTTTAATCTGTAGGGGAAATGTACATTTACGGAAATGTTGTAACGGATATGTCGTGAAAATCGGAAAAATGTTTATAAAATCGATAATATAAATTTTCCTAATCCCGCAATACGTCTTGGTTTCACTGGGCGCGAATTGTATAAAATATCTATGCATTAAAGTAAAAGTAATATACAGGATCTCAAAGAGGAAAAAATGGCCTCGAAATCTTGTTCTTTCTAAAAAAAGTTTTGATAAAATTAAATGTTTTAGATTTTGGATTGATAATTTTCTTTTGAATGGTGTACGAATTTTGTAAAGCTGTTGTTTGTTTCAAAAAACTACATTTTCCATCCATGTTTCGTTATGTGTATCAAACCTAGTGCCATATTCCGAAAGTTCATTAAATTTCGTTCAAAAACATATTCACTTAAGATTATTTAATCTTTATTTACTCCTTCAATTTAGCCTTCTGCTAATTTAGTTGTCAGCGGTTCTCTCTCCCTCTTGCAATTGTTTTATTTAATTTTTGCTTCCATATTAAATAATTAGTACACTGTTAAAAAAATCTGCTTGAAAATTAATGTAAATGTACTGGAAGCAAATTTCATAACAGTACATTAATTATTTTTTCAGTACTTACATTAATTTTAATGCACATTGCATTAAATTTCAAGCACAAATACATGAAATTTAATGCACATGAATCGAATTTCGAATTCATGCACATTGCATTAAATTTCAAGTACAAATACAGGAAATTTAATGCACATGAATCGCATTTGGTATCTTATCATGCAGTTAAGCAAATTCAAATGCTTTGATTGAATTTAAAAAAAAATTATCCAATTTGAAATTGAACCTTCCGTGTGCAGGTCTAAATCCTAGAAGGCCATATATATTCAATGAACAATTTTTATACTACAAATTTGATTTTATATAGATTTATGTTATTATTTTAATTATACTATAATTTATTTTAAATTGATAATACAAATATATAAATATTATATGTTAAGCTCGGCATCCCCTTAAATGAAAAAACTTTCTTTCGATGAGATTCAAAGAACCTGCGACCTTCCGATTCAGAGTCCAACACCTAGTCCACTTGACCACGAGTCCTTGTTTGTATATTACATTTATTTCGCACTTAAGAGCAATTCGCAAAATTGAGTTTGAGCATTATATGAGAAAAAAGCTATTATTATTAAACAATAATTATTGTACAACATTTATTATTTTATTCATTTTGGCGTTAGATTTTCAGGATTTATCCTTTAAATTTAATGCGACTACATTGAAATTGTTTGAATGTTTTCATGTTAATTAAATTAAATAAACTAAACTTATTAAATGGTCAACATTCACATATAAAATAAATAGAACTTAATTTATTAACAAAAAAAAAAAAGATATAAAAAAAAAGCTCCATAAGGGATTTGAACCCGATCCAAAAAGTTACAATTCCAGCATGTTATTCACTTAGCTATCACAACATTTAGTAATACATGGCAGGACGTCGCATATGTTCATTTGCAATAAATTTTTACATGAATTTTAATATGGAAGTACATTAAATTCGAGTACATTCACAACAATTCAAACATTCAAATTGTTGTAAATTTACAATGAATTTAATGTACTTTCACATTAAAATTTATGTAAATTTACATTGAATTTAATGTACTTTCACAGTAAAATTTATGTAAATGTGGATTAATTTTAGTTAATGCATGTCGTTGAATTTTAATGTATGCCTACTTGAATATCTACATTAATTTTCATGCAAAATGTACATTAATTTCCTTTCCAGTACCAAGTACATTAAATTTACAGTACACTTGTCGTTGAAAAGTGCTGTAAAATTCAAGTTTTTTTTAACAGTGTATGCAATAAGTAGGACGTACCTAAGCCTTTAAATCAGATAAAAAATAAATTGATAGCAAGGTATTCTAAGGTACGGATAGGGATCGTAAATGAAACATACAGGTCATCTCGAGAGGAAACATCGACTTTCAGTCGAGATTCACAAGGCGAAAGTCAAATTTTGTGAAAGGAGGAAGACTAAGAATAGTCCCAGATCACAAGTATATAGTATCGTAGTAATTCGCCTATGGAAGCATATAAAAGTTTTAACCCTAATTAAAATTATTATTTTTTAGTCCACTTTATTTAACTAAAAATACAATAAAATGAACAGTCTAAAAAAAGTAAAAAAATAACGGATGCCTATGAAAGATAAGAAATATTTACAAAAGTTTAAATTTGTCTTTGGAGAATAGAATATTTTTCCAGGGAGTAACAATAAAAAATGATTTTACTTGCAAAGATCAATAAAATTAATTTTACGAATGATCTGGCTGAAATAGTTATTTATATACCAAGGGAATGAAATAGGCGATTATTCCCGAGGTACACATAAAATTTTATAGCACTCGAACCTCAAAATGGCAACTTTAATGCCAATTTTCGGCTCTCGTGCTATAAAATATCGTGTAAAACATCGTCCGTCCCCGTGTCTTAATATACTACTTCACCCTAATAACCAATTTATTTAAGAAAAATTACGAGAGGCAAAATAAGGAAGCTAAAATGTGTCTTGGAAGAACAGAATGTATCTCTAGAATAAAATTAGATAATAATGGAACGTAATATGGTTATCATGTTAACTGCTGCAATAAATTTCTTTTTATGTAACACGGCGTTCTAAAAAATATTATGAAATTCTCATGATTTGCGTTAAGTCCACCTCCACAGATCAATTAATTTTCTTGAGATTAAAATGTAGGAAAATGAATGAAAACATATGGGTAAATAATTAAATGAGCTCCAAGTGAGCGACATTGGGTTCTTTCTAAATATTTATAAGATGTATTCGAGGTAATCTATGGACGGAGGGTGAAGAGGTGAATGCTGTGCATTTGACAATCAAATGCACTAATGGCCTCTCCTGGGTACTGGTGATCCAAGTGCAAGGAAGTACGTGGCGATTCGCGCTAAGATTATTGCTTGGTCAGAGACGTATAGGCCAGGGGTGGGCAATGTTCCCTACAAACCCATATCACTCCTCCGACTTTGTAGAGCTGTTTGAGACGCGTAATGCCCCAAAAACTGCTTCGGTTAATAAAGGTTCATAGCATTATATCAAGATTCAGAAGGAACGTTACACTAATATAGTTAGATAAGATAGAAGCAAAAGCACTTTTGTACACGGAGAGAAATTTTGGTGGAAAATTTACAAGGTTTTATGGGAAAATTTACAAGAGTACTATTGTAATTTCCTCACAGACTGACAACCTTAAAAATTTTATAATACACTATTGTAATTTTGCCATCTTTGCCGACTACGAATTTTTACAATACTACCTTGTAATATTTACAATAGTAGCTTGTAATTTTTACAATAATACCTTGCAATTTTTCTAACAGAACCTCTGAAATATTATTAAGTGACCGTTTAAAATTTACTGTATATAAATAATTATAATAATAAGATAAAATGTAATTTATTCAGTTTTTTTGTTTTATTCTTAGTTTCATCCTAAGGTATTACTTGAAATTTAATATCCTAGTGAATTACTTTTTCTTAAATAGCCAGAGACTTATAACTACGCATTCAATCGCTTATAAACACATTTAACGAACGCATATCGAAAAACTTATCTAACCCTACCTAACGCAACATATACTTGGACGCACGCTATTATACATATACGATATTGACTATACAAGTCGCACTTATATACTTAGTGTGCTGAATTTATGCACTTGCGAGAAAAAGAAATATCGCAAAATTATCAATACGTAACGGACTAAGGAAAGTATAATAATTGCTGATGTATTATACAAGATGTATTTAAATAATTATTATTTAAAAATAATGTAAAATTGTTTAGTTTTATAAATAAATAAAAATGTGTTGAAGATGTAGATGAACCAAGTAAAAATCTCCCTCTAGTGAGTAAAAGAGGTACTATTCGTGACGAGAAATCCCGCGCCGGCTCGGGGGGCCACGCGTTCTCACATTGCGCATGCGTAAAACGACCATATATTAAAAATTCCTAGGTATGGTCATAATAATTCATATCTTTATAGTAACATTTGTTAGATCCCTGACAAAAGTTACTAGGCCACTGACAAAAATTACTAGGCCCCTGATAAAAATTACAATAGCACCTAGTAAAAATGTATAGGGCACCTTCCAATTTTTCACAGATCGCTAATTTTACTATGCAGCATTGTAATTTTTTGTAGGGCACCTAAGAATTTTTCTAAGTGGAAATATTAATATTATTATGGTAACTGTAAAAATTTATTAGGATTATTGTAAAAATGTCGACTTGGGTAGTCTGTGAGGAAATTACAACAGCAGTCTAGTAAAATTTACTAGAAACATTGCTAAGTTTACTACAAAATTTCTCTCAGTGTACGAGTTGTAAAAGTTTCATTTTTTTTTCAGCATAACCTTTTCTTCCGGCGGTCTATCAAAAAGGTTAAAATAGTATACGTAACAAACAAATGGGAAGTAAAAAAAGTCTCAGATCGCACGTTTGTCACGTTCACCTTCAGCTCGAATGCCACTTTACGTACAATCTGGGACTATTTTTATTTGATCTGCCTTGTTACGTAATCCAGTATTATTAAAGACCCTTCGTCAAATAAAGTGTATCCTTGATTGATTTTTGTTTCGCGCCTGTATGCTTTTTAGTGCACTACTTCTCTTGCGAGTTGAACCGCTCGGAAGCGCGCGCATGCTTTCCTGGCACTCAACAATTTTACACTAATACTACGCAATAATTAGGGTGTAAGCAATATTACATTAAGTGACAATGAACCCAGATCCAACGAAAATTGGCACTCAAGTCGAAGACGAGAAGGAGGAACGGAGAATAAAGAAAATTTAGTTTAAGCTTTGAAAAAATAGTTCTTGAAATGCTTTAAAGATATTTGATGCTACCTCAAAATATTTTTGTTTACTTTATTGAGGAGTACTAAGACTCTTAAAATTGAAAATTATTTTTTTATTGCAAGTTTTCTTTTGTACAATTATTTCTGTCATTAAACATACTCACACTCAAATGTATGTGTGAGTAATAACAGCGTTTATATTTACATATGTATAACTTACAAATTTTTTATCCCATTTTGGAGAATAAATAATACGAAGTTCGTTGTATTTTTTGTAGTATACATTATGATAATAAATGGCTAGGAGCAATAATATGAACGCAATTAATTTAATAGGCTGACAGTTGTCAAAGACCACCCTTCATATTCTCTAAGGGGAGAAGCTAACAAGGTGGTCACACTGACACGCCCTTTGAAAGTATGCTAGATGAATAATATATACGTGTGATGTATACACTTTTTTACATCTCTCTTTACAAAAGTCAATATTTTAGAAATCTGAAATAAATCAATAAAGTCATTTTCCGAATATCTAGATTGGAAAAAAATTAAAAACTCACTTCTTAAAAAATTATGCGACACACAGTTAAAAATTTTGTGTTTTGTGTTTTTCAATAAAAAACTACACAAAAATTGTGTTTAATGTACACTTTTTCTTGTGTTACCGTTAACACAAGGAATGTGTTTAAATTACACTATTTTTATGTAAAGTTAAGAACTACACAAAATTTTAGTACTTTCATGTAAGGACACAAAATTAATGTATAAAATACAATTTACGAACGCAATAACTACGGAATTTTGGATTCAATAAGTACAATATTTTAAAATCTAATTTTAAAAACTTACAAAGCGTAAATAGTGAGTTAGATGTTTCAGTGTAAAACGATTGGTTATATTATACAAAGTACGGAAGATTATGTAATTATAAAATTATCAGAACTCCCAAATAATTTAAAAACATATGATGTTTTTATTAGTAGCGGCGATACTTTGGTAATAGTAACTGAGTATTTTTTAATAGAATAAATTTGTCATGTATATACATATTTTTTTTCAAAATAAAAATAAATAAGTACTGAGAAAAAATAATTTGTCATTTTCATTATATACACTCCCCTTCACATGCTTTTGCCACGCTTCGGCAAAAATCTGGGAAGAAAGAAAGTTTTATATTATTGCGAAAAATGATCGCAGCTTCAAAATTCCGACATTCTTTTCTGTGAAGCAAAAGCTTTAGAAAAATACATTTACATATGAAAAAAAATTTTAATTTCCTCCTTTTATTAACATTTAAAAGCTAATAAAAAAGTCAAAAATTTTAACCTTATAAAACTCCGTATAGTTTTTGAACCGATTATCGCATCTCAAAAATCTCAACGGTTTTTGAAAGCTTATGTTTTCAGCTTGAAAACGCGGTGTCGTACAAATTTATACAATAATTTTTAACGGAGTTATTATCATACTAGTAAAAAATTGATCGTTTTCTTCTGTTCCAATTATCTCAAAAGATAGTAAAGATAGAAACAAATTCTAAAAAAGAAAAAGATGTCTTTTGAAGTAAAAAACATAAATTTAAAGTGAAATAAGGTTTACAAATTTATACAATAATTTTTAACGGAGTTATTATCATACTAGTAAAAAATTGATCGTTTTCTTCTGTTCCAATTATTTCAAAAGATAGTAAAGATAGAAACAAATTCTAAAAAAGAAAAAGATGTCTTTTGAAGTAAAAAACATAAATTTAAAGTGAAATAAGGTTTACAAATTTATACAATAATTTTTAACGGAGTTATTATCATACTAGTAAAAAATTGATCGTTTTCTTCTGTTCCAATTATCTCAAAAGATAGTAAAGATAGAAACAAATTCTAAAAAAGAAAAAGATGTCTTTTGAAGTAAAAAACATAAATTTAAAGTTAAATTACTTTAGGATACTAGTACTAATAATGTATATATTTAAATTCTTGAATAATATTTCAATTTTTAGTAATCACAGTCTTTCAATTTTAGTAATAATATTTGAATATGAGTGGGCAAGAAACCTTAGAGTGCCCATGGTAACGCTGTGGTGGCGCAGACGCAGTACATTATGTATCGTAATTGGCTTTTGAATTAACTTAACCTCATTTTCAGTGTTGGCTGTTGCTATTCACAAAGTATATTATAAACTACACTGTCTATAAAAATAGAATTAATCTCATTAAATCTCATATTGAGAATGTTAAGAGGGCCAGCCTGGGTTAAATTGAAAAATTACACTTTCCAGTTTAATAGGTATAACAATTGTATTCATCACTTTTGATTGCTGGAACTTTTTACACTTTAACTACTCGCATACTTTAAGCTATTTATTCATTATTAAGACCCAAACAGTGTCCCTTACCTCTAGTATTGTTCCATCAAAAACATTTAAAATGTTTATTTATTTGTCCACTTGCCATAGCTTTTCTCTCAATAAAGTAACTTATATGTCACCGGACCAGGTTTAAAATACTCTTCATTACCTGCACTACAGATGTATCGGATCACTTTTCTGAAAAAAATTACATATACGGTTATTGTAGACACTTTTTGTCCAAAATATTAGGCAATTACTAATATTTTGCACGAAAATGGGCAAAAAGTGTCTACAATAACCGTATATGTAATTTTTTTCAGAAAAGTGATCCGATAAATCTGTAGTGCAGGTAATGAAGAGTATTTTAAACCTGGTCCGGTGACATATAAGTTACTTTATTGAGAGAAAAGCTATGGCAAGTGGACAAATAAATAAAAATTTTAAATGTTTTTGATGGAACAATACTAGAGGTAAGAGACACTGTTTGGGTCTTAATAATGAATAAATAGCTTAAAGTGTGCGAGTAGTTAAAGTGTAAAAAGTTCCAGCAATCAAAAGTGATGAATACAATTGTTATACCTACACTGAGAAAAATTTTAGGGTAAAAATTACAATATTTGCTTGTACTTGAAGGACAGACTGCAATTATGACTTCAATTAATTTTAATTTATTATATTATGTTAGAAAAATGTATAATTACTGCAATATCTTTTAAAATTTTTATTATTTAACATAGGAAATATTTGCTGATGTAGAAATTCCAATTTTTGTTAAAGAAAATTCCAGTAAAATGTACAAATTTTGCATTTTTATTATTAATTTTTACTATAATTTCTTGTAACTAATCGATAAATATTCAAGAAGTATACAACTTATAATGATTTCTTGGAATATTTATTAAAACCTTGGGATATTTTACAAAATTACATTGTAAAATTTATTGTTCGCGCTACGGCGCATGCGCGACCGGCTAACCCACAGTGAGCGTGAGACTTCTCGTTTCTTCTTCGAGCTAGCCATTGATCGGTCGGCAAAAATCAAAATGAAAAGTTTAACTGAAATATTTAATTAATTTTTGTACAGATGTCGCACCGTTTTTCTTACTCGCAAGTGGTTAGGAGGGGCAGTCGGTGGTCTAATGGTCTAAGTGTTTAGGTTATTAAAGCAACGCTGCCCAAGTGGACTCAGGTTCGAATCCCAGCCGATGCGGTTTTTTCGCAGAAATGCGAAAGCTGTATACGATTGTCTTTCTTATCTGAAGTCTGCGTTGAATGTTGACCTAGAATTGTGTTATTGTGTAGAATAAAAATTGTGATGATGATGTGAAAATACCTACCCGTTGTTATAAGTGTATGAATATGAGATTGAAAAATATGAAAACGACTATTATTAACGATAACGACAGCGATGCAAATCTGTATGCGAAAAACTTTGATGTAAGCGTTGTGGCGATATACATATACTGTAAAAGCCAATAAATAAAAAATAATAATAAAGTGGTTAGGATTGACAGCAGTTAGTATATAAGAGCGTTTTGATGTATCTCTTTCATAAAATGCGATTACCATGTATAATGTAATTAGATGCGATCATTGCGAATAATACTTTAGCGTTAACAAATTAAGTAGGTCTTTCTAAAGTTAAGTAAGCGTTCACTTGCATCTCGATTTCAATAATGCATATAAGCGATGAATTAAAAAAAATCCAAACGTTTATTCTAACCAAAAGGTTAGGTCGGTGTTTCCTATAAAATATTTTTCTTCTATATTTATTTAAATTATATTTACGAAATAAAATTATAAAATTTGCAAATAAATATAGTAAAATTTACAAAAAATTATAGTAAAATTTGCAAATAAATATAGTAAAATTTACAAAAAAATATAGTAAAATTTGCAAACATTTCATGTAAAATTTACAATTGGAGGATTGAAAAATTTACAAACCGTACATTGTAAAATTTGCTATTTCTGAAGTCTGTCCTCAGGTAATATGAATTATTGTAAAAATTCCTCTACTTTTTTGTAAAATTTCACCTATTTTTTTTTTCAGTGTATTAAACTGGAAAGTGTATTTTTTCAATTTAACCCAGGCTGGCCCCCTTAATGGTGGATTAGATTTTAATATGCAATACGAATTTTGTAAAGTTTTTAATCTATTTCTAAGAACTCATCATTTGCACAAACTCAATAAATTATTAGTTACAACTGCTCATAATCTTGATAAATGTTAAAAAAAATCAGAACACAGTAATTCATATTTTGTACTTATAGCAAAGACAACGTTAAAGCTGCGTTTTGAAAAATATGACATTCTTATGGTCTGTGTAACTTTGGCACACTGCTCGACGCAATTAAGGAGATTCTTTAAGTCCAAAAACTGCTCAAAAATAAGTTTTATATTGTTTTTAGTATCATTTCAATGTATATTAGATGAAAAAAGAAAAACCGCTGCTAACTTATTGACACGTAGCTGCCTCAAATAAATTTTTTTACTTCCATTTTATGATTTTGAAAAATCTCAAAAAAAAAAATTATAATATAAATATATTTTTATGCGCTATCTGATAAAAATAAAAAAGAAAGCTACGACAATAAGAAATAAAGGAAATAATATTGAGCATCAAATTAAAAAAGGGTAGAACCCTGCCGGAAAATTAAGGAGCTTTTAAGCAGAAAACATGAGTAAATTTTATAAATCGGCATGTAAAATACGTATCGCTACATAACCCATACAGTGATTGTCAGTTGTTGGAGACGCACCGCAGTCTTAGATAACTTTAAATCATTCAAAACACTAGGTGGCGTCTCGTAACTCGCAAGTGTTCAGCAACCGGTTCAGTTAATATATATAAGGGCGATTGACTTTCAAAAATTTAATAATGTATGCGATATTACCGACGGTAGTATAAGCAAGAATTAATAATGCGTGTAATATTTAATAGTAAAAGCGATGATTGTTTAAAATAATAAACCAAAACCGTGAGTTAAAAAGTAAAATTTTACATAGCTGTGATAGCGTCCCCGAAGAAAAAAGAAAAAGTTTAAAGATAAATGTTTCTTTTGAATTTTAATTCAATTCAATTTAAATATTATTTTTTTGCATATACAAAATTTACTAATCGTTTTAGTAACAATTCGAACATAAAGTAGCATATATTCCTAGCATATTTAACAAGATTTGGTAAAAGCAATTTTTTAATTTTAACTGAAGTAATTTGTAATTTTTATTAAAAATCGAGTAGGTCGCTTCGTTACAATACTTTTTTGTAATTTTTCGTAGAAATTGTTAGAAATTTTATTTTTCATTTTTCTCAGTGTATACATAAAGGACCGGTACCAGTGGTAGCTAGGCCTGTTATTCGTAAATGAAGTTTTACATTCATCCTTGTTAAAATATTTTTGGATGCAGTCCAAGAGTCTTGACTTCGTAACAGGGAATCAATTATTGAATCCGTTTTTGTATTCGATGAAAGATGACATTTTTACTAGCTTTTTTCTTTTCAAAATTAGACGATAAGGCAACTCGAATAATAACAAATTTATCGCACACTTTCTTACACCAAATTTTTTATAAAACTATAATAAACAAAATTTGAGAGCATGTGGACAACTATACCGATCACTGTTTCACTGCCTATGGACAAAACGTGGACACCAGCGCCGCGCGTGTCCAACTATTGGAATACTCGAAGGAGTACTTGGGCGATTGATATAAAAAAATATTACTATTTTTCAGCTAGTATTGCATTAGCAACATTGTTAAATAATAAAAATGCTATCAAATAACATTAAAATGTACATGCATAAATCAATCTGATTAATTTTAACACTGAATATACAATTTCGATAATCATAGAACTACAGGAGAATTGTGTCACTCTTATGGAGCTTCATACAAAATTTTAAAGTTTATAAATTATATTACATTTTTTTATATGTTAACAACAATTGTCATTATCATATTAGAAATATTATTCTCGATATTTATGTATTAAACTTAATGAAATATCTTTTATTTTATTATAATATCAGATTTTCTAGCGTCCAAGTATTGGGCATCAAGAATTCTTATCATTTGCGGGTACAGAAAATCAGTCGCCCTCTAGCGTTGCTGCAAAACAAAGCCACGTGAGAGGTCCGCGTGGTTGAGAAAGGGGAGGGATGTAAGCTTTGGCGCTGGAAGTGATAGCGCTGGTTTTCTATTGTCGAAATGTGATCATATTACCGTAGACTTAGGCCGCTTACTTCAAGCAAAACAGCACACTACGTGAAGGCACGAGAGGCCCACGTGGTTGAAAAATGGGAAGGAAGCGCGATTTGGAGCCGAATGAGGCGCTGATAGTGACGATGTTGCGATTTTTTGTTATGGTATGTTACAGACATAGCAAGAACGATCGTCGACAAACTCACCAATTTCACTCAGGGATGTTTCAGTATTGATTGAAAAGATATTTTCTGTAATTTGATGTATTAAATAATTCATTTAACAATAAAATAACGTTTAAATTAACTTACTCAAAATATGTTTCATTAGAATAAATGTTGAATCAACAGGCGCGCTTTGAAAACAACGGGACCACCTTAAAACAACAGTATATGCCAGTATTCATCGTTCATGAAGCTGAGTCTTTTGAATCTACATAATTTTCCTGTGTTCCAACTAGATTTTTTTTCTCTGTGTGATAAAAATAAACGACGTATCAGCAGTGCCGGAGCAGTTTCTGCTGCCAACCTCCCTGTGCACCGTCACTGCTTATTTATTCGGCGGTGATAATTGCCGCGAATTCTATCGGCGGTGGGATCGGACCCGTCCACCGACCTACACCCTTAGGCCGGGTTATCCGAAACTGCTGACAGCGGAGACTACTTTTGTAGCCGCCTGCCCGGCGACGCCTCTGCTTTTTCAACTACACTTCCCTGCTACACGGAGAGAAATTTTGTAGTAAACTTAGCAATGTTTCTAGTAAATTTTACTAGACTGCTGTTGTAATTTCCTCACAGACTACCCAAGTCGACATTTTTACAATAATCCTAATAAATTTTTACAGTTACCATAATAATATTAATATTTCCACTTAGAAAAATTCTTAGGTGCCCTACAAAAAATTACAATGCTGCATAGTAAAATTAGCGATCTGTGAAAAATTGGAAGGTGCCCTATACATTTTTACTAGGTGCTATTGTAATTTTTATCAGGGGCCTAGTAATTTTTGTCAGTGGCCTAGTAACTTTTGTCAGGGATCTAACAAATGTTACTATAAAGATATGAATTATTATGACCATACCTAGGAATTTTTAATATATGGTCGGTTTACGCATGCGCAATGTGAGAACGCGTGGCCCCCCGAGCCGGCGCGGGATTTCTCGTCACGAATAGTACCTCTTTTACTCACTAGAGGGAGATTTTTACTTGGTTCATCTACATCTTCAACACATTTTTATTTATTTATAAAACTAAACAATTTTACATTATTTTTAAATAATAATTATTTAAATACATCTTGTATAATACATCAGCAATTATTATACTTTCCTTAGTCCGTTACGTATTGAGAATTTTGCGATATTTCTTTTTCTCGCAAGTGCATAAATTCAGCACACTAAGTATATAAGTGCGACTTGTTTAGTCAATATCGTATATGTATAATAGCGTGCGTCCAAGTATATGTTGCGTTAGGTAGGGTTAGATAAGTTTTTCGATATGCGTTCGTTAAATGTGTTTATAAGCGATTGAATGCGTAGTTATAAGTCTCTGGCTATTTAAGAAAAAGTAATTCACTAGGATATTAAATTTCAAGTAATACCTTAGGATGAAACTAAGAATAAAACAAAAAAACTGAATAAATTACATTTTATCTTATTATTATAATTATTTATATACAGTAAATTTTAAACGGTCACTTAATAATATTTCAGAGGTTCTGTTAGAAACATTGCAAGGTATTATTGTAAAAATTACAAGCTACTATTGTAAATATTACAAGGTAGTATTGTAAAAATTCGTAGTCGGCAAAGATGGCAAAATTACAATAGTGTATTATAAAATTTTTAAGGTTGTCAGTCTGTGAGGAAATTACAATAGTACTCTTGTAAATTTTCCCATAAACCTTGTAAATTTTCCACCAAAATTTCTCTCCGTGTAGAAATCCGTCTAGTTGAAATAGCCACGAAAGTAAGAAATGGCTTGCCCAAATGGCTTGTTTTTAGTGGAAGATGAAACGCTTTTTTCCACAACATTCGCACATTTATTAGAATGAAAAAATATTGAATAAATATTAGCTTCTAATCGTTATTAAAATTAGCCATTTATGAGCGAAGAAAAATGGGGGCGAACATAACCTAAAAGTAGCTTCTTTATATGGACTTCGAGCTCACACAGCGTATTATTATGAAACAACATTTGATTAAAAACATTTAATAAGCTCATAGTGAACGATTTACTGAGTTTTCAATTCCCAGGGCGAATATTAGTGAATTTCAAACGTTTTTATGATTTTCTCTTTTCACACATTTGCAAGCCATTTTTTCCCTATTAAATTATGCACATTAATTATTGACATTAAATGTAAGATTCTGATTTAAAAAAGCGTTTCATCAATGGGTTAAAAATGGCTGCTATTTTTCGCCCATTTCTATTTCTCCAGCTATGAAGTTGCCATTAAATGTTTTAAATTTCTACCAGGGTTATTCTTCACCTTACTGCTTCGTCCTTACGCCTCATCATCTGCTCGTAAAGTAAAATTATACTCTCCTCGAAGATACTCTCGTAAATTTTAAAAATGAGAATCACTCTAATAGATTCAATTCTCACTCCCAAAAAGAGTCGGAATGGCATCACGAGGCTTAGAGTGAACTGTCGCACTATTATCGGCACTAAATCTGCTCTAATTTTCACTCTAAGAAATTGAAACATTTCACTCCAATTAAACAGAATATTACCGTGTTTAGAGTGAAATTATGAAATTCTTAGATTGAAAATATTATATTTATTGTGTAAATTTTTCACTCCGGGAGGAGTGAAACAAGCACTAGACGATTGATTAAATAACAATTGAGTAAATTTAAATTTAAGTTGGTTGATATACCTGTAATAATAGCGGGTGCGCGCATAGGGCTTGCCAGCGAAGCGCGTATTAAAACAATGTCGGTCTCACAGTAACTAAATACATTCTTGACATTTGGATTTTGTCGTTTTCAATATTTCCACGAAAATAATCAAATATATAAATTTAAAATTATGTTAACTCTATGCCAGCAAAACATCTCTCTAACATAGAGTCAATTATCATTCTTAGGTAGAGCAAAACAAAAATAATTTTCCACTTGAAATCACTCTTTTTAAGAGTGACTATTCTATCTTTCTAGGTGAACATATTCACTCTTGATAAAGTGTAACATCAATTGGACTTTATTTTAAAAATGTTTTCTGTTTCGCTCTGAGTAAGAATTTATTTTATTCGTATAGGTGCAGCAATATTTCGTTGAAATAAAGTTTAGATTGTTCTTCACTAACGGAGTGAAGTTTTTATTCTGTCACGTAGATGGAATTTTCACTTTCACTCTAATTTTCCACTCTTTTGAGTGGTTTACTCTAACGCGGAGAAAAAAAACTATGTGCTTAGAGTGAATGAACCACTCTGTAGAACCGGAGTGAACCGAATTCACTTTAAAGTTGAAATTTAATTCTAATAGAGCGATCGCCGTCACTCTTTTAGAGTAAAAATTGCACTATTCGTTCGCTCTGAAGAAACATTCTATTCTTCCAAGACATTTTTTAGCTTCTGTAAACATATTTTAATTTTCACAGATATGCTTTCATACACCCATTTTACCGCTCGTAATTACGTTTTATTAATTTATTGGTTTATTATAGATAAAGTGGATTTATAAATGACTAAGATAAACAAATTTAAATGTAACTTGGGAGTAAAAGATGATTGTTCCTAAGGGTGAAGTTTCTCCTTGCTAAAGCTCGGGCAGCAAACTTCAGTCTCGGGAATAATCGCTTATTTCACTCCCTTCTCTCTAAATATAAAACAGTGAAATTTCACTGAAAAGTAGTGCATATGCACTGTTTTCAAAAGTCAAAAGTAGGTCACTGATTAATAGTGAATATGCACTACAAATAATAGTGAAATGAATCACTATTAAGTAGTCAACAGTGTACTGTATATAGCAGTGAAATCTCACTACAAAAAGCAGTGAAATCTCGCTATAAACAGTAGTGCATTATCACTATAATTAACATGAAATTTATTGAATTTAAAAAAAAAATTATCGGATTTGAATTTGAACCTTCCGTGTACAAGTTTAACTCCTAAAGACCATATAAATTCAATGAACAATTTTTATACTTCAAATTTTATTTTATATAGATTTAAATTATATTTTAATTATAGTTTAATTATATCTTAATTATATTATAATATATTTTAAATTGATGTTACCAATGTACAATATTATATATTAAGATCGGCATCCCCTTAAATGAAAAAACTTTTCTTTCGATGAGATTCGAACCTGCGACCTTCCGATTCAGAGTCCAACACCTAGTCCACTTGACCACGAGTCCTTGTTGTATATTACATTTATTTCGCACTTAAGAGAAATTCGCAAAATTGAGTTTGAGCATTATATGCGAAAAAAGCTATTATTATTAAACAATAATTATTGTACAACATTTATTATTTTATTCATGTTGGCGTTAGATTTTCAGGATTTATCCTTGAAATTTAATGCGATTACATTAATACACTACAAAGGCAGTGCACATACACTGTAAAACCAGTCATTTCACTAACTAAGTTTATCAGTGAAAATGTAAACACTAATAAAACAGTGACAGTTAATTATTTTTTCAGTGAACCAAATACTCACTGTCAACACAGTGATATTTTCACTGTTTTAAATGTAGAGAAAAAAAAACTCACTGCAAAATCAGTGATACATTCACTGATTTTTCAATAAAAATCTTTCACTGTAAAGATAGTGATTGAATCAACTGCTTTTTTCAGTTATATTCTAGTCACTGACTAAATAGCTATAATTGAATGACAACTCAGTGAAAAACGCAGTCACTGTCAAAATCAGTGTTTTTTTCACTGTTTTAAATTTAGAGAGTTGGTAACAAAATAACTATGATTTTAATAGCAGCTTTATCCAATGTTATCTAAAAATCTAAAATGCTAACTTCAATTTTGCTTTCAGTTCACTGTGTTAAATTGAATGTTACGGCAATCAATCATCCAATTATAAAAAATAGTACATTATGCACCTATATGGGTAACTTACCCCTATTAAAAGGGTCTTATAAAACTCCATAAAGTGGTGCAAAAACCGCATAAAACCTGATAAATAATTTATCGGATTTTATAAAATTTCTACATTTTTATAGTATTTTATAAGATAGTTTCCACGGGGACATCTCGCGTGAAGTTGCCAACCGAACGAAGCGAGGGACTGCTTGGCCACTGAACTTCTATGCTGCATATTTTATTTATTTATTTATTTTTTTTGAACATTAGAAATCCCTTAAGGGGATTTGGATCTAAAAATTTGCAAAAAAATTAATTTTGTTATCGTATACATCATTTTGAACTCACAAAAAAATTAGGGACAAAAATATTAAAAATTTAAGAAGTTAGATCACAAAATCTAAAAAGAATGAATAAATTCGATCTTTCCCTGGTAAAAACGCGTCACATTTTATAACTAGTTACAAGCCATTTTAATAAAGCGTATTCTAGAATCTAGCCGTGTATACAAGCTTGTAACAAAGAAAAAATGAAACGCTTTTTCTCATTGTTACAAGCTAGTAACTAGAATACTTAAACATCCTAACTATAAGCCATTATGTGGCTAGAAAAGCTGGATATAAGAAAAGATCATTTATTAATTCTAAGTTTAATGGATATAAAATCGGTAAAAGCAGTACAGAATTGCTGAAATACGCAATGTACTCTGTTTGTAGCCACCAGAAGTAGCTACAATCTAGGTAGTTTTCAAAATAAATGTACATTTAAAAATACTTATAGTCTTTATTATTTATTTATTTTACTTATTTCTTCTGCTGCAAAACTAACGTCAATATTATTTAAGTGATATTGGTCATATAAATTAAGTTCAGATAATTTATATTTTTTCTCCACTCTCTCGCTTCGCTCGGCCGAATAGTCTCCTGACGCAAACACTCCACTTCCGCACCCATATAAAAATGTACTATGTGTGAATAAGTTTTTAAATCTGTATTTCCACCCTGTTAAAAATATCCAGCTGGAAATCCAGCTGGAATCCAGTCCATGCATGGATTTCCAGCTGGATATTTTCAACAGGGCACACATGTTTGGTACTTGACACATTTTTAAAACGTTATTTAAATATGATTACTGTACTAACAGAAGAAATAATGGAAGTATTATTATCTATTTGTTGTATTTATTAAACTGTACACTGTAACATATGTCAACACACGTGCACGATCACCACACAAGATGAGGTTATATTTAAAAAACAGCTGATGCGAACCTGCGGCTGATGCCCTGCTAAGAGCTACTGCGCATGCGCAAAGTAATGCGTTTAAGAGGACGCATAACAGCTGGCTAGATATGAGGGATTAAAGTTATATTGTAACTAGCTACGATTCCTGCTTATATATAATTTCGTTTATAAAATAGAACAAAGCAATTTATAAGGCATTTTAAATATTTGCTTTTGTTCCACATTATTTATAGGAAAATCATAGCTAGTAATAAACTAGAATAATTGAAATATGTAAAGCCCATTAAAAGAAGCTAGTATTTAGTTTTGTAACTAACTTTATTGTGATCATTTTTACCAGGGTTTATTTTTCCTATTAAGACATAACTACTAATAACGTTTCTCTAAACTCTAGAATAACATTGAAATTGTTTGTAATAATACTGTCCCATAAGTATCAGTAATAATATTTGAATATAAGGGGGCAGAATAATTCCGAATGTGTCGTTGGTGGAGCTGGCGCAGTACACTTTATATTTATTCTTGAGTAACTCTATAACCTCATTTTCAATGCAGGCTGTTGTTATTTGCAAAATATTTTATACATTATAAATTCAATAAAAATAGAGTTAAACTTATTAAATCTTATACTGAGAATATTAATGATTGGTTAAATTTTAAGATGCAGTAAGGATTTTGTTAAATTTTCAATTTATTTCTAAGAAAACTCATCATTTAAATGGACAACAATCTTGCTAAATATTAAAAATGAAATATTGAAGCAGATTAATTAACGTGTGCTGACTTGTAAGTACTATATTGTAAAATTAACTATAAAGCTGTTTTATGGAAAACATGAAAATAGACACTTTAGCGTAACCTACACCCAGTTGAAAATAGAAACGATGAAATTAATGTTGAAAGACAACATTGATTCAACGTCGATTTTGAATATTTCGGAACGTTGGAAAAACGTTGATTTTGCCTGATGTTCAACGTTTTTTTCATCGTTTCAATGTTTCCCAATTTAATCGTCGTAAACGTTGATTTTTAACGTGCATAAAAAAAAAAGGTTTGACTAAACTTAGAAAAACCTTTTTATGAACGTTGAAGGTTATGAAAAAAACGTTTACGGCGATTAAATTGGAAAACATAAAACGTTGAATAAAACATTGAAAATCAGGCAAAATCAACGTTTTTTTTAACGTTCCGAAATGTTTAAAATCAACGTTGACTTTAAATGATGATTTCAACGTTTCTATTTTCAACTGAACAGTTCCCATGGATGCATGAATTTTAATGGGATACGGCCCCATAAATTACTGTTATTGTATATAATTCTGGGCTGAAGAATTGTAGGATTTAAAATTATTTGATTAAGTAGTCGAAAAAGTTCTAAAATTGAATAAATTTAAGAAATTTTATAAAAATGAAGAGTTTTAAACAGTTTTTTAAATTTTTCATACACGGAGAAAATAGTTGGATGAAAATTATCCACACTTTCATGGTAATCTTGGGACACCTTTTATGGCGATTTTGATTAAATTTTAAGTAATTCTTACTACTTTAAATCGAATAAATTATACAATGTGAATTTTAAATTTATTTTTAATTATTATTTTTTTCTATACTGTTTAGTAATATTTATAGAAACTTTATTAAAAATTAGACGAAAATGATTTCTTAAATTTTAATAAGAAATTCGACAATTTTTACCAAGCATCTAATAAAAATTAGTCAAAGCACGCTTCGGTAGCAGGCGATCGTCATTTGTTCGTGTTTGTTTTACATCTGGTTTTGTTTCTTATTAATAATACAAATTAGGTTAGTAAAATTTGCGCTGAGCATTAATAGACAATATGATCGCATGGTGACACCGTAGGTTTACTAATTAGTTAGTAATTTTTATTGCTTTTACTGTAATTTATAAAGGATCATTCTTTCCGTGTAGATTTACAATTTTATATAGTTTAGTAAAATCCGTATTATAAGCAAATAGCGTAAAGGTATTGATTATTTATCGACATTATCTAGCGCCTATTATGAGAATAAATAACACTAGTTGTGAGAAAAGTGAATTACTTTAATCTCTTTAGAGAATGACACTTATTTTATATTAAAGTAATTTGAAATATGTAGTAGTTCAATGAACAATAGAAATCGTTTATTCTTTAAACTTGCTAAACAATAAACTAAGTTTATTTGGTAAAAAATGCTGCTGTCTAAAAAAGTAGTTGGAGTTATTGTTAGATAAAAGTTTATTAGTTGTCTCTTAATTTATTGCATATTTTGTGAAAAAAAATAAGATATAAATGTTATATTATTTCATGAGAAGACTAAAGGAGAGGGACAAGGATAAAAGTTTTATAAAAATACGTGCAGTAATCTAAGTTATTGTTGTTGTTGGCTATTCGCAATATATTTTGCAACTATACAAAGTATTGAGGTAGTTTACGCTTTATTTAAATGATTGAATGATTGGATTTATTTTGATTAGGTGGCATTTGGTAATGAGAATAATTAATGCAAAGTTAGTGATATGAGAATAAATTGAAGTTAAAGAGAAGCTTTTAATATAAGAATAAGGTGTTGTAAGTGTAAGGTGTACTTAGGCCTTAAACAAAGCAATGTTCAAAACTACAGTTGGCCACGCCTCACCGTTAAAGCTCTGATCGTGTGATTGGCGGCATACTGGGTGACATAATGAGGGGCGGAGTCTACCAATCCACATCGTATCCAAGTTCTTGGACGGCAGAATTTCATTCAGATCAGTTGTCCGTACGAAGCACGCTTTTAATGTTCTAGTTATATCGCCTTGTAAGACAAGTTAAATGACAATTATTTTTCTCAATAAATGTCACTTTAATCAAGCAATTATGTGTATAGACGTTAATATCTATAAATGTGCTGCTTTATGTTTATCAATCTTTCAATTCAATTTCAATTGCATTTGGAATTTCGATCTGGGAATCTTATATTGCTTATAACTGTCCTTAAGGTATAAGTAACAGCTTTGCTCTATCAAATAACAATTCAAATATTTCATTGCAGTATTTTTTATTCTTTTATTTTCTTTTTATTTGCAAATAAATTTATCAAAGAACTAATTTGTAATTAAGTTGAAATCTTCAAACGTAATCTCCAATTTTATAGTATTTTATTTTATAGTTGTATTGCTAATTATAGCTTGTGTAGATAATGCATTGTCAATTATCAATTGCAAAACATTGCCATCATTATTATGCTACCATACAAATTATAAAGTTTTTCGCAAATATTTTGACATTTGTTTGTGTTTGTGTCTGTAAGTGTGCATATTTTTTAGAACTAACCTACTTTAAACTCTATGTAAATAATTTCAGAAACCATAATGTGTTTTAAATAAAAATATTTATAAATTATCTACAAATATTTAATTATTTAAATTTCTCAAAAATGTACCGATTCGTGTTACTTCTTCAAACAACCACTTTTTTGTTGGTAAGCACGCACAATTAACATGTTTGAAAACTGTTTTCAGATTCTTAGGCAATAAATTTAACTTTTAATTGAATATTTCAAGCGGTATAACTTTAGCTTTAAATTTTCAGTTTTTCCGCGATCGCTATACCGAGCCTACGCAAAATAAGTGTTTTATTAAATATTCTCTCGAGTTTTACAAGAATATTTTTTGAAAAATAATAAACGAAAATAGATAATAAAAGGCAAGAAGCTACTGTTTAAAAAATTTTGTTCCAAATTAGGTTTTTTGTCAGCCGTGAAGGAAACAGAATCATTTCCGCGCTATCGACGATATAATGAGTATTCTAAAACAATCGGAAAATCGATTTTTCTAAATGTCCAAAGTCGAATAACTCCTTGAATAATTTTTATGTGATTTACTTACATTCGTATTACTTTGAAATGACAAGGAAATTATATAAATTGATTGAGTTGATTTCTTTAAAGTTCATGTGAAGTTGGTTTGATTAAAAAAAAAAAACTTTTTTTTTTATTTTGAAAGAAATTTTTTTTTTTAAATGTTTGTCAGTCAATTGACGTTTAAGAATTTTATCTTATCTAGGTATATATTAATACATTGATTATCGGTGCTCTATTTCGGTCATTTTGAAATGACTTTAGTACAAATCAGAAAGTTAACATGTTATTTGGAAATTTTTTAGAACAAACTCTCTAAAGATGGAAAAATAAAAAAATACAATTGCTTTTTGTGCATTTATTTATTGTAAACTATTATTCAAATTTATTATAAATGTAGTATTAGAGTTTTATTGGTATAAATATGTTGCATAGAAGCTGTAATTACTGATTTGTGGGACAATATTCCGCAGGAGTTTCTGCAGCCGGAAAATGAGCGCGAAAAAGCCGCATTGGAATTGTAAACGAAATGACTAGCTACTGAAATCGGTCGCAATTCGGCGGGAGTACGTATTGAAACTAATCAATAAGAAGCAGTGAAATTCGTAGGGCTTAGACGCTTTCCACGGCAAAAGCAGCCAGATTAGCTCACTCTGGCGTCGCATATAATTTACCATTTGACGTAGCTACGATTAGTCCTTTACACCTCTAACAAGCGTCACTTCTATTGACTGTGTCCCTAACACACGATCCTCCACAAGCTCTCTCTCGTCTTACGCGCGGGCCGATCCCAATCCGAAATAACTCAAATAGAAATAAATTTTGTTTAAAAAGTTAAGTAAATTTATTCATGCACTAAGTAAATTATAATGATTTTTTAAGCAATATTTACTTGTGTAATCATTGTGCTGGTCAATAGTTAAAAAATTGAAAATGATCCAATCCTGCTACGAATTTGTCTTCATGTTCACCAAAATATCTTTTCTTATACAATTATCTGCAATTATCTACAAAAGCAACTTACACAAATTCAATTCAATATATTTAATTTGCAGCTAATGCACAATAATATCATCAAATGTTTTGATAAAAAAATCCAGCTTCCAATTCTGTAAAATACTTTTCACAAATCTATTTTCTATTTGCTATTTTCAAAAGCGTATACAATAACTGATACCAGTTGGAACTCGCAATACAAACGATGCGTTATTTCAACAATTTTTTCTTATCATTTAAATAAGAAAATTAAAAGATTTATAATGCGAAATATTAAATAAATAACTATTTTTACTTTATAGAACGTTCTGTAATTTTTCCTTCAATATTTAAACAAATTTTACTGAAGTAAAAATCAATATTTTTTACTGCAAGCCTTTAAGTAAATTTTACTAACAATTTTTCTCCGTATAAATACCACGTGGATACACGTTTTTCTACTTGGATTCCACGTGAATATGGATTTTTTATGCTGGGAGGAGATTGTTCTGCTTTCTTTGTGGCAAGTCGCATTGACCTAATCGTAATCTCGATTGCTGTACAATCAATCACTTGTGTATGCAACGATTTTGTTTGCCGTAGCACACTAACCTCAAAATGGCAAATTTAATGCCAATGTTCGGCCCAATTACTATAAAATACCGCACGATCGAAACTGGTATATGACAGTGAGAATGCAGCTCGTTTATTCTTTTACTAAATACTTATACTTATAAGTAAGCATTTGAACACTCCAAATCTTTAATCAAAAGTAAAAGTAACATTATGTATGTAAGATCAAATATTACTGCTTCTCTTATATAATAAGCAATATAGTTTTCTCCACTCCAACCTCAAATACTCATTTTTGCATGCGATTTGCGGCTCTCGTGGAGAAGAATACGGTTTCACACCGGTGCGTAAGTGAATTATTTGCGTCGAGAGACGTTTTTAGGCCGAGCGAAGGAGGCCGAAAAGTCTCCCGAGGTCACCCGTATAAAAATGTACTATTTCTTTATCCCCTGGTCGAAAGTACGCAGTTTCGCCACTGATTTCGATGGCGAAAGATATTCTTTTTCGGCCTAGCGGGAGGAAACCATAACCTTTCCTCCCAGCGCCCGATCGAAAAGGTTACGATTTCGTCCTCGCTAGGCCGAAAAATAGTATACGCAACATGGGAAGTAAAAAAGAATGCCTCAGATCACACGTTTGTCACCCTCGCCTTCGGCTCGGGTGCCAATTTACGTGCGATCTGGGACCATTTCTATTTTACCTCCCTTGTTACGTAATATACTATTATTCATTATACATATATAGTCGAGCTTTCGCCACTGATAGCAGTTTTCGCCACGCATGCCTTTGAGCTGGTAGCTAGGCAACTGCAGATTTTGTTAAAATAAACGTTTTGGAGGTTTTGTTTATGTTTTGAAAGATAGCGCGGTTGAGGTTTTGTTTATATTTTGCGAATATAGCGCGTTTCAAAAATCTGGGTGACGTCACAATTGTGCACAATATAGATATAGTACGCCATAGTTACATCACTGTTATTAATCATTTATATCTTTGTTAGTAAAAGTTTGAATGAAAAACGGAAAAATAGTTATCTATTATTTTTTATCATTCTATATAATGAAATTATACTCTTAATTTTTTCGATGCCCGCTCCCCCGACTAGCAGCACTCGCTGCGTGTCTCGAGCTAACAAAAAAATAATTTTTTTCGAACACAAATTTCAATCGAAACTTAGTGTACTTTCGACCGGGTATAAAGAAAAATAGTATACAGTACAAGAGAAGCCTCGGGCGTCAACTTCACGCGGTGGCGGAACTTCAGTTTTCGTCTCTCGTACTGTAATGTACTATTTACTTCATTAAGAGATTTCTACAGATTTTTTAGACCGGTTTTATAGATTTATAATATTCTTAATAAATAGCAACCGCTGCAGTCCGAAAGAAAATTTTCAAAATGTCGAGATTGTAACAAGAATGCGCGAAATTGCACCTAAACTTGTCGAAATATCAGCGAATCCAGAAGAACTTTTTTAAAAGTGACAAGTGTTTTTGGATGACCAAAACGGCTTTCAAAAGAAAATAAGGCACTATAACGATTATAAATATTTCCCTGCATTACGTAGTTGTAAAAGCTGTTTGTTATGAAACCCCGCCCTCGCCTCCTCCCTCTCTCCCTCTCTCATTTCATGCTGAAAATCCTTCTGCAAATACGATTTCTGGTATTGTTCGAAGCACGTGCCTCCCTAATATTATAAACATTGAAAATCCCTAATAAAAATAAATTAGGTGCCAAAATCTGCCAAAATATATTAAATTGGCGTATTTAGCACAGAAATTTTTTTCAGTTAGAGATGCATTAAAATAATCCATACGTGAACTAAAGCGGAGTTGCCGACGGATCAATCAGATTATAAAGATTCAAACTTTATGTTAAATAATTCTATATTTTTTAAAGATATAATTATTAAAAAAACAATTGTATTTGTTAACCTTGGAAAATTTATTTTAAATATAAAATACATGCAATACCCGAGTCGGAAATATACACTAAGATAAACTTATAGATAACTAGAGATAAGTATAGGTATATAATAAACGACAACATTATTTAGTTATTTTTGTAGGAGTATCAAGTTGAAAATACGAAAGCGTGGATAGGAGAGTAAAACCGTGACAGAAATGCAGAATTAAAAGTGAAAATTAAAAATCTGCATAAAAATGAGAATTAGTAAAAGCTGCTTATTATTTATTAATGACAGATTTGCAGAAGTCGAATAGGGTCAAATGTCATAAAAAATTAAGCTGCTTAATAAGAAGAAATTTATAGAATTAGGTTAGGAAATGAAGTTTCAGAATCGTAGATATGTATAAAACTAAGTAATCATAGATAGACGTAAAGAAATAATTAGTGATAGATAATTAAAATCAAAGAGAAAATTATGTAGGTGAAAATCATATGAGTGACAAGATAATAGAAATAAATCGTAAGAGAAATGCAGAATTAATGGCGAAAATTAGAATTTAGAATTGGGATATAGAATCAGAAAAAAGTCATTCTATCCTTCAACAGATTTACAAAACTACAGTTATAGGATAGAGTTTAAGAAAAACGTAAAACCACAAAATCAATGGCAGACTTTTAACATTCGAGTGGAAAACAGAGAATAGATACGAGAAAAAAATTAAATCAGAAAAAACTTTGAATCAAAGATATAAGAATAGATTTTTTAATCAAAGAAATAAGAATAGATTTTCAGAAAAAATAGTGGAGTTACCTAATCAATGAGCGACTCGCAGAATTAGAGTTGAAAATAACAATTTGTTGTCGAAACTATATACCCAAAGAAGAAGGTGAAAAATTAAAGATAAAAGCCTAGAAAAATAAGGGTGTAGTCAAAATTAAATGTAGAGAATCTCAGAATTAGAAATAAGGAGCGAAAATGGGGGCAGCTAAATAGTAACAGATATAAAGTATTAAACATTAAACATGAAAATTAATAATCAACAGAATGAGAATTGAGAGATAAAGCTTAATACACGGAGAAAAATGTTAAAATTACGATACTTTTGACTATAAATAATACTATACGGTATAACAAAAATTCAACGTTGTATTTTTTACTATGTGGTATCGTAAAATTATGGTATTCAGCATAGTAAAATTTAGGCGACTTTGTGTCACATTTATGCATTTAAATTAGCAAATTCTGTTCATACTACCGTCGGTACAAGAGTTTGAGGTTATATTTATATGTCGACAAAAGGCTGCAGATATTTGCTATGAAGGAGTCATCGATACCGCTAGGAGGCGTCTCGTAGAATCTACTCGTGAGTAGATAGATCACTCGACTCATGATCTTTGCAAAAAAAATTGCGATTTCGATGATGCAATTAGTATAGGTTGCGATGCGTGTGTAAGTAATTTGTGATACACGGTGAACAACTGCGATGCATATGTAAATAGAATGAAACTCAATGTCTCATAATAATTTAATGAATAGTGATAAGCGATGATCAACAGATAAAAACAAGTTTCTTCGAAAGTTGAAACTCGCAACAAGACAATATGTAAAGCTCGGAATGTAAAGGCGCATCTTAATATTATTTTTAAATTAAAGTGAGAATATGAATAAAATTTAATATACAGTACAGTAAAATTTAATAGAAAGTATAATAAAATTTGGTATACAGTATATTAAAGTTTAATAATCCAAATTTTTACTATACCTTATACTAAAATTTTGTGAAATACGAGTTCGTCTCTACTTTACTCAAAAATATATTAATTTTTACATAAATATTTTTACGTATCGCAATTTTTTCACGGTCATAGTAAATTATTTATGCATACAATCTATTTTTTGTGTACACTGAGAAAAAAATCTAGTTGAAAAATAAGAATATTCTGTTGATTCAACAGACTCAGCGCCATGAACGATGAACACTGGCATATACTGTTGTTTTGAAGGCGCGACCGGTGTTTTGAAAGCGCGCCTATCGATTCAACATTCATTCTAATGAAACATAAGATTTTTGTTAAAATGAAAGTATAATTCTTGAAATCACAAGAATTTGAGTAAGTTAATTTGAAAGTTATTTTATTGTTGAATGAATTGTTTAATACATCAAATGACAGACAATAACTTTTCAATTAACAGAATTTCTGAGTGAGAGAGATGAGCTCGTCGATCACTTGGTCAAATCGCGCTTCCCTCCCTTTTTCCAACCACGTGGGCCTCTCGTGCCTTCGCTGTCGCGTAGTGTGCTGTTTTACTTGGAGTATGCGCCTAAGTCTACGGTAGGTCTTTATAACCACGTTGCGACGCACGCCGATAAGGCTACCCAGCCGGTATTCCTAATACCGGCTTCTCGGCTTTGTTTTCTTCGGAGCCGCAAAGTGATAATTTGTCTATAAACCGCTAGAAGGCGACTGTTGTTTTTCTGTACCCGCAAGCGACCAGCATTCATGATGGTTAGTATACAGGGTGTTCAAAAATGAACTGGCACGACCAGTATATCCGTGTTCAGAATAACATTCTAAGCATTTTTTCCCTTTTGGCATATTTCGTAATTATGGCTAATTATCGAGTTATGGTCAATCAAAAACTTCGATAATTAGCCAATCAGCGCTCTAGCTGACGCTGGTAGACGGGGTTTACTCGAGCAGCATGGGCCGCGCGGGGAGAGTCATGCGGGGTTCATCATCAAATCGAGCTCTGATTGGATAATTATCGTAGATTTTAATTAACAGTAACTCCATAATTATCCCAAATTCTGAAAAATGCCAAAAGTGAAAAAGTGCTTAGAATGTTATTCTGAACACGAATATACTGGTCGTGCCAGTTCATTTTTGAACACCCTGTATAAGAAGAAAATAATTCAAACGTACATAAGTAACTATGCGTGCGACTACATATAACTGCGATGCGTAATTTAGATTTGTAAGCGTCCTTGCGAGAAAGTGTGTGTGATACCGACATATAAGATTAATGTGAAAAAACATCGAATGTGTTCCCGCTTAAATGTGCAGTTGTTTAAGAAACCTTTATAAATTTCATTCAGTTTCCAGCAAATAAGTTGCAGTTAGAATACAGCGACAGAAATAAAAGGCGTTAAGGTTCTGAGAATAAAAAAAAGTTTTAATTTCTTTTTATCAAGATTCGGAAATTCGGTTAATTATATGTATAGAATGGTTAATTTAAGTGAAATAATATTCTAAACTACAATTACAAGTACTTTGAATCAACGGTATGGGGCGTTGAATCAACAGCATAAGGTTTTAATTTAACAGAACGAAGCTGCTCAATTCAAAATCAAAATTTGTCAAATTGACAGAGTATACTGTAGCTCGCATTTATAGGCACGAGTCTTTTGATCCAACTGAATTTTTTTCTCAGTGTAGTAATCGCCGAGTTTTCTAACCACTCATAAGCTAAGGAATTTTACAAGACTCCTTCCAGTGGTATTTTTGAGTCCTTTGCATCAAATTGCTGTAATTATTTACATAAATATAACCTCAAAGATCTATAATTGTATAGAGAGACCTCCCTATTAAAAAGATCTTATAAAACTCCATAAAATGGTGCAAAAACCACATAAAATCTGATAAATAATTTATCGGATTTTATAAAATTTACGCATTTTTTATTGTATTTTATAAGATTGTTTTCACCGGACTGGTACCGACTGTTGCATGCATCGAATTTGACACAAAGTCCCTTTCTTTTTACTATAAAAAGTACATGTTGAACTGTTACTATGCTTTATAGCTTTAAATTATTTTATAAGTACATTAAATATGCTCCAGAGACCACCTTGCTCTCCCGAATAATGAAAGATATAGTAATGTAAAAGAAAAATTAAAGATTTCTTTCGGTATATAAATTTTTCTTGCGACTTGTGACAGAACTTCGGCGAGTGATATTTGATCCTTGACTCGATTCTTCGGTAACAGCTAATTTGTTTGCTTACATTTTCTTGTTTACATTTTGGAACGAGGCAGCAAATCTCGAACGATACACGTCGTGTGCTCTTAGGTGGTCTTATCTTGGAGTTGTTGTGTGCGCTTTAGCGGAGGGTGCAGTGCTATTATAGCGCCTGCATCCTACAGGTCAAGAGCGGACGTCACGGTAACTCCATTTGCGACCGCGTGCTTGGCCAGCGCTAATAATTGTAATTATATATTATAGGCTTCAGTGAATTAAAGCCCTATACTTCGAGTAGGTTACGTTCGTAAGCTCAGCTTCTGCCCGTCGCGCTACTCCGACGGCCGACGGGCCTAGTGACGGCGTAGTGGGACAGAGAACAAAGAAGGGGAACTTTAGTAAACCCCACTCAGCGTCGCCAGCAAAATTCAGCTCTAGCATTGATTGGTCAATTATCGTAATTTTCCATTAACAATAACAGGTGCCTGTGCACTTTAGCTATCGGCCTAACGGCTATTCAGGCCCAAAGCAATTGGCTGCTGCAATGGAGAAACTCAAGAGGTGCTTGCTGTCCAGGTAATTTAGGTAATTTCCCGCATTTATCTCTTATTGACTGATTTGGCCTTTTCTTTCTTTTAGGCTTCAGGAGCATCTCAAAATAAATACAGTATACGACTTGTTCAAACACAAGAGCAACAGAGAGAAATCACTATCCTCAGCTGATTAACCCGAAGTAACTGCTCTTCACGAGAAGCTTCTCCACGACAACGAGGATGTCAATATAACGACCTAACCTCTCCTCGGCACAACACCGCAGAAACGAAACTCCACTCACTCACGCATTGCCGTTCCGTACGCGTTCACCAATCAGTCTTGCGCCTCCAGTCCAAGGTAATTTTTTTATTGTAAAAAGACTATTTTCAGCAATAATCAGTCATAACTTTTTTGTATTTAATTGTAGAAGAAAATGCTATAGATGAATAAGTTGCATCTTTTTCAGATCTACAACTTGTACCTTTAACTTTTTATTGTAAATAATGATTAAAAAATGTTGAAAGTTAAAAATCAGTTTTTTTATTAAAAAACGGTGTTTCTTAAGCGAAAATTTCGTTGTAGTTTTTTTAAATTTGATGTAAATTGAAAATGGTAGTTTTTACTAAACATAATATTTTTCAAGATATTGCAAAAAAATTGATCTTCGTTATTTACTTTTTTTTATAAAATGTACAATTGTAATGACACCTTAATGTGAAATGAATCGGAAAGTTTATTAGCACCTTTTGGGACGATAACGGACATTGAGTAAAATTGTTAGTTCAATGTAGTGGTTGTGCCGTAAAATAAAAAAATATGATTATCATTTTCCTACCTATAACACTTATTTATAAAAAGAATCAGTAGATATTAACATTTTCTGAAAGAGTAATGTTAAATATTTTGAATGAGTTGTGTTTAGTTCTCTGATCAAAAGGTATTTACCATTAAATATTTGTAAATACGTAGCGAAAATGATATTACAATGATTTTATGACGTAAGAGATTTTTAAACGTTTGTTACATAATTACTTAATAAATATTTCTTTTTATGTTCGATTGAAACAAAGACATGCAATCAAAAGCAGTAGTATGAGGATAGGGGAATTATCGATGAATCCCTTGCGGATCAACTATCTCATGGGAACAGTTGTTTTGTACCCGTGAATCGACTATCAATTTATTTTGCTGCGATTAATTTTAAAATATTTATTCTCGCACCCCCAGAAAAATAATTTCTATTGTTTTTCTTGTATTATTTGTTCCTAATAAATGTTTTGGAAAACATACTTCAAATGCGTATTGTCACTAATATTAATCATTAACTAAGTACGATTTATTTTATTTTATTTAGTTAGAAGTTCTCGTACCTGATTTGACGTTTAGTTGACATTTTATAAATAATAAATATTTCGTCAACAAAACTAGAAAATTTAATAATGTTAATACTCATTTTATAAATATAATTTTCATGAAATTTGTACGAATTTTATATTTCAAGTTGCCTGAATATTTCATTCACAATTAATTCAACCTACAACTTTCCTTTTAAGACTAATAATTTGATAAACATCAGAAATACCATTTAAAGAATTATTATTATCCAAAATTATAAACAATCATTTTAAGTATATTATATAGCACTTAAAAAAGATTTTAAGACTAAATAAAAAAATTTAATATCTTTATTGTATTTTTTCAATTTTTAATGCTTAGTTTTTTGGTAAAAAATAAAATTCGTCATACGTTACGAAGAATTTATTAAAAATTTTCCTTGAAAAATAACTATTACACGCTAAAAAAAGGCAAACTTGGTCTTTGAAGCATATGTATTAATATATTAATATAAATTTGACAATTGAAAAATATATTAAAAAATGTTTACCATTAAAAAATTTTACTTAAAAGTATCAAAAAAATTGCTAGATTTGTCTTAAAATTATATGCAAGTTCGGCAAAATTGCGTGTATATCTAGAACATTTTACTACACTCTAATAAAATTTTTGATTTTACGATTCTGTCCCTGCGTTACAAAATAATATAATAATTTTTACTACAGGCGTTTCTCTTCATGTACGAATATTGATTTAATTCTCTTACAAAATAATGATGACAGAAGGTTGTGAAGCATTTTAAAAAGCAATTTGATGGATTAAAGTTTCCGTTTTCAGATAAATGACGCTAAAATCTAAAATATTATGAAAAATTAATAAATATTTAAATTTCAACCTAAGAAAATATATTTACAAACTAAGTATTATATACATTTCAAGTAAATAATAACAACCTTTAAAAAATAAAAATGAAACAATATTTTAAATAAACACTTTCAATTTATTAACAATTTCTGAGTTCATACAAAACGCCTGCAGCTGGAATACAAATTTTTATGCAATTCAATTAACTTGTTAGTGGCTAACGAAGGCAGTAAATGCTGTGATCTTTTATAAAATCATATTTTGTAAAAAGATATTTATCTATATTGAGTAATGAAAGGAATGTTCACGAAATCACATTTTTACGCTGAAAAAAAGTATAGGAAACTTGTTCTTTTTACACAGTCGATTTAACCCACTAACGTCCAAGATGACTTTTTTTGGAAATTTCTTTAGTTACAAAATTCACTGAATTAAATTTTTTAGAAAAATTGCTACAAAGGATTTTCTTCTGTAAAATTTATTACTCTTTTAGAATCTGTCATCAAAATCCATAAAAACGTTAATATTTAAAAAGTTATAAACAATTATTTGCAAAAATACACGAGTCTGTCAGAAGAAAAATACTTTTGATTCAAATTTTCGAATTGAAACAGCAATGACCCATGAAACAAACCAGTAAATTGTGCGTCCGTGGGCTCTAATCTTTAACCTTTAGAGGGCCGAAATACGCCTCTAGGCGTAAGGGGTCTGACTCACCAACATCGCAATTTAGTTTGGCTCTAACTCAGGGACCATAGACCACATTCCTATAAAAAAATGCGATTTTCAAATTTTTCAAAACCCCGGCCCTCTAAAGGTTAAAATGGTATGTGTTCGCAATTCAAATTCAACATGTCGGCCACCAATATGGCGCCAAAAAGCCAAAATAGTACATTACGCTACTAGGGCGCAAAACAGGTGAGAAGCACCTTGCGCCCGTGTAGCGTATACTATTTTTTAACACATGGAGCGAGAAACTCGATACATTTATTACGGAGGCATGGGAAGGAAAAAGAAAGTGACTGGAAGGTGTTAAAGGCAGGGCGAAGGAGGGGGTCCAGGAGCAGAGCCCCTGGTGGGGGCACAGGGTGCGAAGCCCCCGTTGGGAGGGTTGAGGGAGCCCCCCCCCCAATAAAAAAATAAATTATAAAATATAAAAAAAAAATTACCTTTTACTTTTTTTATTTTTTTTAAATATTGAAAACAGAAACATTGATGCCTCGCAAGGAATTCTTTTGTACAAAATAAACTATGTATTCAATACACTACACGCCAGCTTTTAGTGCCTTGTTTTCGGCAACGAAGCCTTTGCGGCCGCTAAACATTTGCGGGCGCAAAACATTGCGGGCGCGAAATACTTGCGGGCGCGAAACATTGCGGGCGCGAAACACTTCCGGGTGCGAAAGATGCTATGCGCCGGATTTGAAAAAGAGGCGGAAATCCACTGTTTTGCGCCCGGAAAACATGCATCAAAAGTTGAGTTTCGCACCCGCAGTGTTAAAAAGTGATAAATAAGCATTGCTCGTTTTATTAATCAAAATGGTTCAACTTTACTAAAAAAAATTATAGAACAAAAATAACTAAAAATAATTGCTTTTTTTGGCTGACATCATATCTTGACACAGGAAGCTCTGAAATGAAAAATTCCAAAAGCATATTAAAGTACAAGAAAGTGGCTATAGCCCGTACTAAAATCAAGAAGTTTAAGTAAAACAAAATGGCGGGCTTTTCTAATTTTCGGCTTATGTTTTAAGGTTATGTTGTTTAAAAAAGTGCTCAAATTTAATCGAAACTTCTTGATTTTAGTACGGGCTATAGCCACTTTCTTATACTTTAATATGCTTTTTGAATTTTTCATTTCAGAGCTTCCTGTGTCAAGATATGATGTCAGCCAAAAAAAGCAAGCTTCGTTGTGGCAGCCATATCTGGGCCATATTGGATGAAAAATGAAAAAAAAAAATTTTTTTTTGCTGACTTCATATGTATTTTTTAATATAAAAAACTGTAGTGTAATAATAAAGTTTACTGCAAGAAAAAAATCTTGAAAATTTATGCAAAAAGACTAGAGATGCCTCCTTAAACGTCAAATTTTAACTGTGAAATTGCAAGTTAATTTAACTTTCCGAATTTTCAGTTTCATTATTTAATTTTATTTCTTTTGAGTACTAAATACGAGAGCGTTTAAGGGGATGCCGAACATAATTTCCACGCTCTACTGTACCGACAATTCTCTATATTCTCTGCTATAGCATCTAATGTAAATTTGATTTTTCAAATAATTTTGAAACGGCTTGCTTAGTGGCAGTTCTGTTCGCATCAAAATATTATTTATAATTCGTAGAATGTGCGTAGACTTCTTTTTTGACTGATTTCAATTCCAATTGAAAAGTAAGTCAGTATTTTCAGCAATAGGAAACGAAATCTGCCAAAAAGGAAGTCTACGCACATTCTACGAATTATAAATAATATTTTGATGCGAACAGAACTGCCATTAAGCAAGCCGTTTCAAAATTATTTGAAAAATCAAATTTGCCTTAGAGGTTAGCAAAGAACATAGAGAATCGTCGGTATAGTAGAGCGCGAAAATTAAGTTAGGCATTCCCTTATGACCCTTTCATAGAAAAAGCTTCGAGGAAACGATAACGCATGACTCAGTCTGTAGGCAGCAGTCCTCGTGGACTCAAGTATTTTCTACTTGAAAATCTTTATTAATCTACCTATTATTCTAACAGTACATTTTTAAATAAAAGTTTTTATTGTAAATTATTTAAAGCAACAATTTTTAAGCAAAAATAAGCTGTAATTTTTTAAAATTTAATTTTAAAAAAGTTCCTCTCCATGAAAAAGGTGTATATTTTTAAGATGAAAGAGATCCGCTCTTTAAAAAGTGTTTCCGGAAAATTGTGTCACTGGATCTCGTGTAGAAATAATCAGTTCTGAAAATATGCGGCTCAATGTCGTAGCAGCACTGTAAGCCGACTCTTATTATTTCGATCCGATATTTAGTCATATAATCATAATAACACGTGAAAGTGCTGCAGCTGCAATAACAATTATGGAAGAAATAACATCCAAAAAAGCCGAAATAACCAAAAAAGTGGGTAGAAATTCAAGCATTTCAAATAAAAAAAGTAATACTGAAGCAAGGTAAATCAATGAAGAACGGAGAATGCTGATTTTAATAATGATATGCCACAAGAATTTGAAGTGGAGCTTCACAATGAAATTATTGAATCCGAAAATTTCTCGCAGTTCGAGAGGTAAGTTTCTAGTGCACTAAAAGTGCTTCTAGTTCAAATCAGTCTCTCGGGCCCAAAGCAATTGGCTGCTGCAATTAAGAAACCCAAGAGGTGCTTGCTGTCCAGGTAATTTACTTGTCGTTCTGCATTTATCTCTTGTTGACTGATTTGGCCTTTTCTTTCTTTTAGGCTTGAGGAGCATCTCAAAATAAATACAGTATGCGACTTATTCAAACACAAGAGCAACAGAGAGAAAAAGGGAAAACACTATCGTCAGCTGATTAACCCGAAGCAACTACTCCTCGCGAGAAGCTTCTCCACGCCGACGAGGATGTCAATATAGTGACCTAACCTCTTCTCGGCACAACACCGCAAATTTACTCATCCGAAGGAAATAGCTGATAAACGTAACAATTATTTTAGCTCCATTAGCAAGTACAAATACAAGAAAAAATAACTCAACCAACTAACTGTAAAATAACACTACCGGAAATGAACAAAATATTTTTATATACCAGTATTACAAGATGAAGGTAAAAAAATACTACTGATTTTTTGTGTATGTAAGGATCATGGTAGTTACAGAGGGCGGGGAATTGAATAAACGCTTGCAAGTTTTGAGCTGTGATTGATTTATTTTGAGCCCAAGTGGAATGAGCGTATCTTAACCTCAAAATACAATTGGCTTGATATATTTGAGCGTAGGCAGGTACTTGAGTATTGAGCCGATCTTCTGAGAGTTGAGCCGATGCGGTGATGCAGTGATGCGGTGATGAATAAAACTGAGGATGAGCAGGGAGAAAAGAGCGTCTTGATGAGCGGGTGTAGAAGCGTCTGAGTTGGTCGAGAGGCGAATAGGAAGAGGCCGAGGTAGCGTAGAGACGATACCTTAGGCGCGCAAATCGCCGGTGCAAGCGCGTGCCTGAATGCAGTGCCAGTCGGCGCGGCAGAGCAGCGACGCGCGCATCAGCTCCTTCGATGACCATGGGGGCGCGCGCAATTCAAAATGCAAATCGCGAACAAGTACATAATATGAAAAATAAAAATGGAGGTATTGATAAAATAAATTCTCTTGTACTCAAGAAAATCATAAATCATATTTCCAACCCATTAACTATTATCTTTAACTTATGTATTGAGAAAGAAACATGGTCAGAATCGCTCAAAGTAGCTGAAGTAGTACCAATACATAAAGCAAAAGAGAAATTTTTACAAAATAATTATAAACCTATATCCCTTATATCAAACATAGTCAAAATTTTTGAGAAATTAATGCACAATAGAGTGATTAACTTTTTTGATAAAAATAATCTCTTATTACAAAGACAATTTGGTTTCAGAAAAAAACTCAGTAGTACACATGCTCTTAACCTCATTACCAACAAAATTTATAATAACCTAGATAAAAGTAAACCTATTGCAATTGCCTTTCTAGATTTAGCCAAAGCTTTTAATACAGTCGAACACAAAATTTTACTAGACAAATTATACAATTATGCGAAGAGCCTCACGTGGAAACTAGATAGGACCTAGAAAAATCACGACACAATGCAGGCTGCAGTCAGGATGCACACATTCCTTACTCTAATGGCTCTAACTCATCCCTTCCCGTAGTTCCGTTATCCCTGTAAGGCCTTACCATCCGAGAAACTCAGCAGCTCTCCGTTGGATAGAAAGTTCTGAATCGCGCAAGTACAGAAAGTACGGCGCTGGAGATCGATCAGCTGATCAACCGCGAGCGTCGCGCAACGTTAAGCGTCGACATTTGCACTCTCCGGTCCCGGCGGCCGTCCTGTAAGGATGTCTGCTCCCATCGCTCGAGACTAAGAACCGACAAGGCGAGCCGCCTGCCGGCCGGAGAGCGACCAAGGAACCTGAGGTCGATTTTGGAGCGAGGGAGAAACGGCTGTTAACGGAATGAGTGAGAGTGCAACCGCACTAGGCGAGGTTAGCTCTTTATCTCCTGTTTTCTCATTTTCCTATCGGCGTCGATCCCGACGTGTGCTCGTGGCAGTAATGTGGAGCGTCGCGACTCCTAATTCGCGGCTGGCGCCCTTCAAGTCCCGTATCGGCTACAGGCAATTTCAGTGTATCAGCAATATAGCAAATAAACTCCATACTTTAGTGTTTATTTTAAAATCCGTGTATTTCTTAGTACTTCAGCCCTGATCCCCAGCTGAACGTTACAATGGTCTATTATGCCTTCTTTCATAGTGTTTTGACTTACGGAATTATTGCCTGGGGAGGAGCCTATAAAGGAAGAACAACATGCCTTCAGAATCTTCAAACAAGATTATTAAAGATAGTAAATAAAAACATTTTTGAATATAAACAATACCCTCTTAATATAGTACAATCCTTTGAGTACAATGCCCTTTTCCATCGTTATCGTGAACTGAAACTTAATTACTTAAACTGCAGTAATAACACAAGAAATAAAAACATACAGATCCCAATAAGACAAAAAACAGTTAGTTTTAAAAGCAGCTACTTAACAGCACTTATGTTATTTAACAAACTTCTAAATGAACTTAAGACATTAACCCATTAAAAAACAGGCAAAACCTGGCAGAGATATCGAGAAACGAACTGTGCCATCCTTTGCATAACCAAAAAAAGAATACCCGTGTTTTTTCTTTTGTCGATTACAACTGTTTATAACAAATTATTTACTAACAAATAACTCAAAATGTCGTAATTTTGCAAAACTTAATGCGGATATTGGTTCTACGGGTAAAAACACGACAAAAACTTCTGTAACGTTTTTTTGTCAGAGTTCAATTTGTTAGTGTAAAATAAGGATAAAAAATCTTGCGCAAAGTAGTAAAAGTTTGAAGGATGAGAAGGATGATTTACATGTGAAAAGTTTGTTCCTGTTTTAGACTAATAAATTGAACTCTGATAAAACAACGTTACATAAGTTTGTGTCGTGTTTTTACCCGTAGAATCGATATCCGCATTCAGTTTTGGAAAATTACGACATTTTGAGATATTTGTTTAAATAGATTGATATAAACAATTGTAATCGACAAAAAAAAACAAGGGTATTTTTTTTTGGTTATGCAAAGGATAGCACAGTTTATTTTTCGATATCTCTGCCAGGTTTTGCCTGGTTTTTAAAGGGTTAATAAAAACCAAATTATTGTCATTATAAAAAGCATAGTTGAGGAAATTTCTAAAAACACTAGTGTAACATTACTTATTTCAATTAATTATAAACTTAACAAATTTAAAAGTGATGATTGTCACTATCCGATAAATAAAGGAATAAAACACCAAACACTTTATTAAGTCAAAAGAAGAAACAACAACTGAAGATATAAAAATAATAGCTATACCAATTGAAGATGCTTTTACAAATATAAATAACAAGGCCGTGACCAACTCAGATAAAATATTAAGCAAACCATGCCCCAGCCCTCTAGGTGAACAAACTAAACAAGCTAACGAATATAGAATGTCTTACGGAGACATAAATTATCTTGGAAACAACAAAGCACTTCTGTCCTTTGATAGAGGATTTAATAACATACAAACTTTCATGAATTCCATGCAACCAATTTTAAAACCGCAGAAAAACAAAGTCATAATAGTAGAAGATGGCATAGTATTTACGTCAACCTGCAGATGTAACTCTTCAACACAACATAAGCAAATTTCCCCGCATTATCGAATGACTTGATGGACCTGGGCTAACATGTCTCAAAAGACTTAATAATTTTGAAAAAGAAGTTTATAAGAGATGTAGGAATGCCTCGGCAGAAATGTATACCAAAGCTATAAGATATTGGAGATAACTATCAACAAAAGAGTGAGGATTGAGCAAATTATTGCAAACTTTTTTTTACCTAGTAACTATATTACTAGGCATAAAGACTGCAGGCTTTAATTGCAAAATCCACTTTTTGCTAAGTTTTATCGATATCCCTTTTCATTCTCCTTTTATAATTCTTTCTCTTTTTCTTCTTTTCTTTTCTCTATCCCTAGCTATTAAGTATTTAGATTATATCGAGCGAGGCCAACCCGCAGGAAATTATTTTCCTTTACTGGGTTACTATACGTAACTGTTAATCTAATCATTTATTATATTGTAATTGTTTATTGTACAATTGGTTATAATAAAAAATAATAATAATAATAAAGAACTGAGGGGGTTGGTTGTCTCTGAGCGTCAAGAAAACACCTATATCACTGTGATATTAGAAGATTGTCATTTACTCTTACACTCACGCACCCGCTGTACACTACCCGATCCGGCTCGAAGGCCCAAAACGACTAATTGAGAATGACTGAGCTTTATTAAAATAACCAGCGGATTTACTTGATTATTGTCTTAAGTTCATCAAAAACGTGTTAGAATCTTCTTGCTATAGAATTATCATATGTCCGGTAAATGAGCTAACTAGTGGCGATTTTTTTAGAAGTGCGCACACAACGGTATATGCACTCAGCATATAAATAGAACTCGAGGAGGAAATTTTATTAAAACACAGTGACGTTTTTTCAAATGAACCAGGATGCGCTAACGTTTATAAACGCGAAATAAATCAAAAGTTTGAGAAACCTTTTGTGAAGAAGTTGCACCTCACAATGCGGCACTGTTCCACATCGTTCGATTAATCCAATGGATTCTCATTTAAGATCCGACATTGTAAAGGCTTCAATAATATTGTAGGGGACTTTTTAAGAAGAAATTTTTCTGGTCGAATAGTAAAGTCCAACGCTAACCAAGTTATTTTTAATTGCATAAAACATAGTTTGATGGAACGCGGAAGTAAAAACAGAGCTCATTGTCCACGCGCAATTTTAAAATAACTATGATCGATGAATTTTTACGCGAATTCCGCGACCATGGAATTTACCAAACTCAGGTCGCGCTACAGCGTGAATTATGCGGGGGTCACCGAGAGATCAACACAAATCAGATCACCTATGGAAAAAGAAGGAAAAACTAATGAGTGGAATATACATTTTTTGCGAACGTTACATAGATAGATAAAAGTTTTATTTACCCGAGTGCAAAACAAACAATTACATAGCATGGTAATATAATAGTAAGCGCAAGTAAATTAAATATTCAGTATATATGTATATACTATATATATACACTATATATACATATATATATATACTATATATACTATATATATATACTATCTCCCTGTATTATATAGTTATAAGGTCAAAACCAAAGATTATCCCCATCCTCCCCCCCCCCCCTCCTCCACCGCTCCTCATTTAACATTTCCTCTCCTCATTTTTTTCATTAATTTATGTTATATTTATCATTTTAATGATGGCTTTTCGTATATTTAAAAAATATTCCTACTCCTCTTTAACTATCCTCCCCCTCCTCCCCCCTCCTCAGTGATATTCCTCAACCCCTCCTCAGGAACATCCTCATTATTGAACCCCTCCTCAGCCCCTCCTCAATTTGTATGAAATTGTAATTTTAGCTCCAAAAAATATGGATAAAAAATTTCCAATAAATTTCTTAATCGTATAGCGATACAGTCTACGGTATATTGAATCATTGACAAAGCAAAAAAAGATAATAATGAAAATAAAATCAATTATATCGCTAAAGCAAATGACTAAATGAAGTTTTGTATCGTATATACAGTTATAGAAAAGGTGAAAAATTATTTTCTAGAAATCGACTGAAAAATAAATAAATTCAATGATATCGGTAAAGTAAAAGAGTAGATTAATGGGAAAAAAGTGACAATTGAAAAATGACTCAAAAAGTAAACAGATTTAATTGTATCGCTAAAGCAAAGGTGTATAAACAAAGGGGGAAAAAATAAAAAATAGGAGGTTTGAATAACATAATAATAAAAATTATAAAGACATTTTAAATGCTGTAGAAAAATGTTTAATTGATTTATCTGAATATAATGAAATATTTGGAGCAAAAGAAGTTCTTGCTTCAAGAGATTTCCGACGTATGTTACTAATTGTTCCGTCTGGGAATCGAATTACTGAGAGTTATTGGGAATTATAAAAAATAGGTATACTGCGACAAAATTTTAAATGTATGTTATTAAAGAAAAATAAAATAATTTCGGAAAATGATATCGAATTTAAATTTTGGCTTTTAAATGTAGCCAATGGCAATTTTTTATCAAACTATGATCGATAAAGTAAAGTAACAAAAATCCCAAAATCAATTATACAAACGTGTTTGCGATTTGTAATTTAAACACGCGCGCTCCGCTCAACTCATTACGAGGGCCGCCAGGAGGCAGCACCTTCCGGGCGCTGGGCCCTGCCGATGAGCGCTTGCCGCAGCGCTTACGTCGGCACTAACCTCACCTTTGAGTCTCTTCTCGACCGAACGCCACACCGATCACATCGCAAGCCAGTCTCGATCCAGCTTTTTTCCTGCTCATCGCTTTTTATTCATGCTCATCGCTTTTTGCTGTTCCTGCTCAACCCTGCTTATCAAGGCTCATCTACTACAGGCTACACCGCTCATCAGGATTTCTCTCCAGCATCACTCAGACAAGTATCCCGCTCAGTCACAGCTCGTGCCACGTGGCACTTTAAGGTTACCTCAGGTACAAGCGGACTCGCTCGAGAGCTTTCTCATTGTATACTCAAATAAACGCTCATTCAATTAATTCAATATGTACCGACTCAGTGTAATTTCCCATGATCCAATTTCCATCCAAGCAATTTCTCAAACATTTGGTCCTTCGAGCCGGATCGGAAATTTACACTGAGCACATGTGTGCGAACCGAATTTAATTGAAGTGATTAACTCAGGTCACCGCGCCCGCTCGTCGCTGCTTTGCTCATCGCTCCCGCTCCTCGCTGTATTACTCATCGCTGCCACTCATCGCTGCTTCGCTCATCGCTGCTTTGCTCTTGGCTGCCTCGCTCGTCGCTGTTTGCTCATCGTTGAATTTGCCAACTCATCCCATTCAAAATGGCCGATCAAGTCAAAGATACACTCAAGGTCTCAGACACCAAGAAGGTTAAGACAGCCACCAACTCAGCCAACAGTTTACGCTCCGCTTCACCGATTCAATCGGAGATTGGTCTCAACGGGGAAGAAAGTAGGCAGTCTACGTCATCACAACCCGTGGCCTCTAAGATTGCAACTTACAACCAGGGTAACACTACGCATGCCTGTGACTATTGTGGTCATGATCATTTCATTGTCTCCTGTCTGCATTATCGTGGCTTGACGCTGGAGTTGCGACATGAGACTGTGGAGGAGAAGAAACTCTGCTTCAATTGTCTAGAACGCCATCGAGTACGTGTTTGTCGCAGCAATGCTCGTTGCAAGGTGTGCGATCAGCAGCACCACACCATGCTACACACCCCTAAGACATCTCAACCCAAGCAGCCAACTCAGGATGATTCAACGCTCACATCGTCAACCTCATCCAACTCGCATCGAGGAGTTGTTGCAGTCTTCTACTCATCTGTCAGCTCTAAAGGTTTACCTCGCTTACCAGTCTGCTCATCGCTCAGCGTCTATCAAGAGTCACCTCACGACGCCCCAAATATGTCAACTCTCCTAGGCACGGCTTTAGCTCATGTCAAGACTCAAGTACACGCTCATACAATTCGTATGCTCATCGATTTAGGATGCGAGTTGTCCTTTATTTGTGAACATCTCGTTCAACAGCTCAACCTGCCACGCCAGGCGTCGTCGATCGTCATCAACGGCATTGGAGGTGCAAGGGCAACTCACACACTTGGATCTGAAAGGCTCACGCTATACTCAAGACACACAACCGAGGCAGTGACTATTAAGGCTCATATTCTTCGAGCGGTCTCCTCAATAGTGCCATCCAGCAAGATTTACCATTCTCAATTGACCGCACCTGCATAACTTGCAACTTGCTGATGAGCAATATTTCCTGCCGCGCCCAGACCTATCATCAACCCTGGAATCATTAAAGCTCATCCAGGAGCTCCAATCGCTCAGTCATCAATGTTTGGCTGGCTCATACTGGGTCCAGCTAACGCATCAGCTGTCAGCTCAGCCACAGCTCATCATGGTTCTATTCATCAGGATTATCTTCACGACTTGCTCAAACAATTCTGGGTGCAAGAAGAGCTTCCTCGAGATGCTGAATCCATTCTAAGTCCTGAGGAGGAAGAATGTGAAGCTTACTTCCGCTCAACGCACTCCAGAGATGCAACAGGAAGATACATTGTGCGTATCCCTCTCAAGGACTCACCAATGAAACTCGGAAGCTCACGTGCCACCGCATCTAAGTGCCTGGCCAGAAAGAACAACAGAATTACTCAAAATGCTCAATTTGGACAGCTCTACACGAAGTTTATGAAGGAATACCTCGAAATGGGACACATGAAACAGGTAGATTCAGCTTCAGGCCACTCAGTCAATTTCTCTCCGTATTATTTGCCACATCATGGTGTCCTCAAACCAGACAGCGCCTCCACCAAACTTCGTGTTGTATTCAACGGTTCAAGCAAAACTTCATCTGGCAAGTCACTGAACGATCTTATGCACACGGGTGCAAATCTCCTGCTCAACATCGTGGATGTACTCACGTGGATACGCCACTTCCGCCATCTTTTCGCTACGAATATCGTCAAGATGTATCGCCAAATAAAGGTGCATCCGAATGACTGGGATCTACAGAGAATCCTTTGGTTCAATGACACTCATCAGGAAGTGGCCTTCCAGCTCACCACTGTCACATATGGCACCAAGGCAGCTCCATTCCTAGCTACCAGAGCACTCCTTCAACTAGTTGACGATGAAGGACATAAATATCCACTCGCCATCCTGTCCTTGCAGAAAGGAAGATATGTTGATGACATATTTGGAGGAGCTGATACCACTCAACAGCTCAAGGAGATTGCTCATCAGGTGACTCAGCTTTGCCATGCGAGCGGTTTTCCACTCTCCAAATGGCACAGTAATCATCCAGAGTTGCTCTCTACTACTTCACCTGAAAGCTCAGCGCTCACCTTAGACGACTGCGCAACCTCACTTATCGGAATGAAATGGCTCCCTCAAGAAGACTGCTTCACCTTCACTTCTAAGTACAAGGCTCAGTCAGGACAGCTCACCAAAAGATCTATTCTCTCAAAAGTCGCTCAGATCTTTGATCCACTGGGTCTAGTAGCTCCAGTGATCATAAACGCCAAGATCCTGCTTCAGGAGCTTGGCTTCTCAAGCTTGGCTGGGACGATCCACTTCCTGCCAAGGTTTGCTCAAAATGGCTCAGCATCAGAGGAGAACTCACACTACTGGCCAGTATCTCAATTCCTCGGTGGTTTGGCACTTGGAGCTTCTCCACCATCGAATTACACGGCTTCGCTAATGCTTCTCAAGACGCAATGGCAGCAGTGATTTATCTTGCCGTCATCTCACTGTCCTCAGGCTCAATGACGTCATTGATTTGCTCGAAAACCAAGGTAGCTCCACTTAAACAGTTAACCATCCCTCGGTTAGAACTCACAGCAGCGCTGCTACTCGCCAAGCTCATCAAGAAGAGAAAGGAGCCTCGTCAGGTCAAAATCGATCATACTCATCTGTGGACGGACTCTCAAGTAACACTCATGTGCTCATCGCTCAACGCTACATGGAGGAACTCAACTGACGCTCGCAAGACTTCGACAGAACTGTTGGATACGACATGTGCCCGACTACGTGCTGTAAGAGCTCAGCAGCTCATGGGACAACTTCCACTCTCACGTGTCACTCCAGCTCGAGCATTCTTGCACACTGGAGTTGACTACGCAGGTCCAGTAACCATCAAGACTTGGAAAGGACGCGGCTGCAAGACTGACAAAGGCTGGATTTGTGTCTTTGTATGCCTCGCCACATCAGCTGGTCATATTGAAGTCGTAACAGACTACTCAGCTGACTGCTTCCTCGCTGCATTTTGACGATTTGTCTCACGCAGGGGAGTAGTTCAGACCATGTTCTCAGACTGCGGTACAACCTTTCAAGGCGCCGACGCTCAACTTGAACAGCTCTTCAATCAAGTATCTCAAGAAAATCAGGACGTCTCATCCACTTTGGCAGCTCAAGGAACGACGTGGAAGTTCATCCCTCCTGCCCGCTCCTCACATGGGTGGAAAATGGGAAGCGCTCGTGAAATCGATTAAATTTCACTTGCGACGCACTATCGAAGATACACTGCTCACGTACGAAGAACTTACAACTCTTCTTACGCAGGTGGAGGCTGTTCTCAACTCACGCCCACTCGAACCACTCAGCGACGATCCTGAAGATGTCTCAGCGCTCACCCCAGGACATTTTCTCATTGGATCAGCTCTAAACAGTATTTCCTGAACCATCGCTCTTAGATTTAAAATCATTGCGGCTCTCACGATGGCAGCTCATTTAACAGAGATTACAGACCTTTTGGAAACAGTGGTCTGCTCATTATCTACAAAGGCAACAGGCAATCTCCAAGTGGCATCACCCATCACATGTAATTCAAGTTGGAACTCTGGCGCTGCTCATGGACGAAAGGTCTCCTCCATCACGCTGGTCTCTCGTGCGCGTCACACAAATCATCCCTGGGAAAGATGGGCTCACGCGGGTGGTAACACTAAAGACTGCCACCCACGACTATCACTCGACCAATTAATAAGTTGGTGCCTTTGCCAGTTCCTCTCACAAGCAAGGACTCATTTTGATTCATCGGAAGCTGGCTTTACGACCCAGTTTGCACAGAATGTCAACTCAGCAGCTGTTTGGACTTACAACACAGACAGTCCTCCTCATCAGTTTTTACTCATTGCAAGCTGGCTTTACGACCCAATTTGCACAGCATGTTCAACTCAGCAGCTGTTTGGCCTTACAACCCAGACAGTCCTCCTCATCAGTTTTTACTCATCGCAAGTTGGCTTTACGACCCAGTTTGCACAGCATGTTCAACTCAGCAGCTGACTGGCCTTACAACCCAGACAGTCCTCCTCATCCGTTCTGACTCATCACAGATGGATTTACGACCCAGCTGTTCCTCGTCTTCTCATCACGCTTGGCCTCTAGCCCACCGGCAGCTCCCATCAAAGTTATCATCGCTCAAGAATTTTAATCACCAAGGACGTTGGTGATGCGGGCGGAATGTTCGCGCGATTTGTAATATAAACACGCGCGCTCCGCTCAACTCATTACGAGGGCCGCCAGGAGGCAGCACCTTCCGGGCGCTGGGCTCTGCGATGGAGCGCTTGCCGCAGCGCTTACGTCGGCACTAACCTCACCTCTGACTCTCTTCTCGACCGAACGCCGCACCGATCACATCGCAAGCCCGCTCGATCCAGCCTTTTTTCCTGCTCATCGCGTTTATTCATACTCATCGCTTTTTGCTGTTCCTTGCTCAA